>PVJI01004013.1:0-114685 GCA_004026765.1 Micronycteris hirsuta
GAACGGTTACTCCTAGCAGTTGGCCACACTGGCGATTCGGGTTTTCCACTGTGCTTAGCTCCACGTATTTTTTTTTTTTCCTAGAACTAATTCTCTACTCTCTCATAGCTTCTGTTTTTGCTCCTGTTATTACTAAAATGGACTATTGGTGTAACTATTATTAATCTTCTCTATCTCAAGATTTGTTCATTCAGCTTCTGCTACCACCCAGTTTTCTCAACTGCCTTCTTCTTGTGCTGTGTCTCTTGGTCTCTCTGGCCTGCCGACTCGCTCCAAATGCTTCACATTCAGCCTCTCAAAAAGAGTTCCTTGTTGGACTCTTAACATTTATCCAATGTCCTCCAGGGGCAGACTCTTGCGTTGTACTCCCTCCTGGGCAAGCTGACGGCCAACACCCTTCCCTGGCCCGGTGAGCTGCGGCCATGGCTGCTATCGCTGGGGACGAACTACACAGAGGGATCTTTTCGGAGGAGGCCGTGGTTGTAACAGGCACACAAGCTTCTCCGAATGGGGACGTTGTAGCCAGTAGTCGCCTTTGCTGGCCTGTCCAGGCAATTCACTTTGCCCTTTTGACACCTTAAACAATTAAGAGAAAAAACAAAAACTCATAGTTATTTCAGGCTGGCGGATAAACTGGAAAGTTTTGACTGAGAGGAAGGTACTGTGGGAGACTGCCAGCCGTTAGCATGCCTTCTAGTCCTCTTCTCTGCTTTTCTATGGAAGGATTTCCTCACAGTCTTCCTCTTGGTTTATGGTGGGAGTATGAGCAGGGCTGTGGAGCAAGAGAATACTTTGGTGCTAATAGGACAATTAGTCTGCCACTGTGGCCGCCAGACTGTGAGAATACTCTAGAATTAGAGTTCAGCACGATACTTTGTTAGTCCCGACTAGGTTGGGCCCTGTGTACAACGATCAACTACTGGCTGGCCTTGTTTTTTTTTTTTAATTAGCCTGAACTTGGTAAGTCCATTTTTGCTCATGGAAGCCTGCTCAGAGGACACCTGAGCACAGTCGGTTTGGTGTTTGAGTCCTGGCAGTCAGTCTGCAGGTCCCCATGGACCCCTGTCGGCTGCACGGCCCTGCAGGGTGTGCGCGATGCGATCCATGTGCACTGTGTGCGTTCTCTGTTTGGCTGCCTCGCACAGCTGGCTGCAGTCTGTCCCTGGTTTCATACCTGCGCTCGGTGAAATTCTCTCCTTCATTCAATGCAAAAAAAAAAAAAAAAGAAAGAAAGAAAGAGAAAAAAAATAAAACCTTTCCCCCAATTTAGTTTTTTTCAGGGGGGCTTCATGGATTGTCTTTTCAATAACAAATGGGTTCACCAGTATTTCCCGTTGCGCCCACCAACACGCCCTCCCTGCTGTGCTCTTGCTGCTGTCGGTTCACATCAACGTGAAGAGAGTGGCGAGTGGGCTCTTCTTTCAATCACCACTCACATTAGCACCTATTTTGTTTGCAATTTCAAAGCTAAAGATCTATGCAACTTAAAATATAAACTCCCCAGATAAGAGGTTCTCAAGCAAGCACGAATGACTGACTGTATTTAGTGTTGAATTTCCAATTCAGAAAGGGAAAGACCGGGTGAAGTGCAGAATACTTCAGAGACTTAAAAATCATATCTGCAAGAAGAAATCGTTTATTTTTTCCAATCAAAATAACATCATAACCAGATCGACTCAAGTTAATATCTAAGAAAATATCAGCAGTGCTGCAACACCCGGCTTCATTTTGCTGCAAGGAACTATAAATTTTATTGGACAAGCTCACAAAGGGCCTGTCATATTATTCATCACCCCTAGAAGGAGGTCACGGAACAGCAAAGTAATGTCACTAACAAGAAGCAGTTTTCTGTGGTAGACAGCAATTCTTACCCTGTCATGGATTTATCTCAGTATTGACAGCAAATTTGGCTGGCATTGACCAGAACCGGTGCTTTACCCCGCCCCGTATCAAAGCTTGAACATGAGATAGCCACCCTCAATGCCAGTCACATATTTCCCCCTCTCAAAGTCACATCCCTGTTCTGATCTGAATGATGAAGGAGGAGGTTTAAAACACAGACACTTTTATGCTTTGTTATAGAGTGGTTGGTAAGTGCAGTTTTGCAATGCCGATCATCACTTTTGTGAGCAAACAGCAACTACGATGAAAGGCAGCAGTATTTACTATAATATCTGAGGTCTACACTGGCCACCAGACATTTCTTGGTGGCTGGCTAATTTTCTGTTAGCCGGGTCAATTAGTACAGGATTGTGCTGCGCTCACCAAAGATCCTGTGAGGAGCTGGCATTCCAGTTCCATTATGTGTCATCTTTCACAGTTTTGTTGTATCGTAAAGCTTAATGTAACTTTAGTTTCTGTGAAGTCACTTGAAAGATGAGGCATTGATGGAATCGGATGCATACGGAGGCAGTGATCACTGAAGGTGGCGTGAGTGGTGGGGGTGTGCGGGTCAGCCTAGTCGAGGGGGTCCCTTCAGTGAGCATGTGCTTGGTTGAAAGCTGCTGAGAGAGGGAACCTGCTTGGGTCGGTGGAGGGACTGATGAAGCAGAGATGGTATAATTATATAGTATTCGAGTATTGACTTGATTGATGGCTATTTTCTAACCAGACTGGGATTTACTCATTCAAGAAGTAGTTATTGAGCACTTAGTATGCTTTGGGTGTACAAGGTGTTACAGATATTTGGTAAATGAGTAAATGGATGAATGATGTGAAACTTTTATTTCCAAAGACCCAGGGCTATTGAAATCCCCAGAAGAAAAATGAAGAAACCAGTATCACATTTTTACAAAATGGCTTGATATCCCTGGAGAGAAGTTTTGTGTATTAGATAAAGAAACACTTTCCTCAAGTAAGGTCAAAGGTCGAGTCCAAGGAAGCTTGGAAATCATGGAATGGAGTAATGTAGATTGGATTGTAGGGGTCTAGATGTCCGGTTTGGAGGGACCTTTGGGAAGTTTTGACAATTCCTCCAGGTCTAAGTGATATCAATAGCATGAGGTCTCACTAGACAAGAAGCCATAGTATATTTATTTTAGAAATGTTTTATTTCTGTAAGCTAGGTTAGATAAGTCAGTCCTTATCTTCTATCATCTCCAAGAAGTATAAAGGGCTTGAGATGTTACCCTCCTTGCAAACTAATGAGTTGGCTTGCCACAGCTTCATGGATGCTGGCAGAAGACATGAGACTCCCAGGTCAGAGACGAAGAACGTTTTTACTCTCAACAGAGCAATGAGCACCAACATCAGCATATTTGTGTCAATTATCCTTGCTCCTAAGTCCTATGGCAGTGACGCCAATGGACCCACATAGGGGCAGCCCAGGCATCACCTGACAAAGACAGTGACCCTGAGCTTCAGGAACTTGAATCTTCTCTATTAAGCAGTAAACATGCCTCATCCTTTTTCCCAGTGGGAAACATTATCTTTATCATTCAAGACTGTAAGCAAACCTATCCTTTGCACTGGGAGGAGACACGGCTTTATCTTCAGACTGTTTGCTCTACAAGCATCCTTGAAAAGATAGTCTGAAATTAAGGGTAGTTGGTACCTGTTTTCTGCACAGGCAGGAGTGCAACAGATCAGTAGAGAATTTCCTCTCAATAATTTCCACCCCTTGTTTTATACTTGCTTGACTTTTGAAGAGTTTCCTTCTCAGTATGCTGCCTCATTGGCTATTCTGAGTTATCTGAGTGTCAGAGGCTGGGGCCAAATCCATTGAATCTGTCTCATAGAGCATTCATGAGGCTGCTTTGATGCAATTAAGGCTACAGGTAACAGAACCGCAAGCATCAGGATGAAGGCAATTTGCAGTGTTGACTGCAGCCATGCCCTCCAGAGTTCCGGGCCGACCAGCTGTAATCTCACGGACCGCCAGGGTCCACCTGAGAAGGCCAGGCAGCTTCCTGCTGAAGTTTCAGCACTGGCCTTTCTCCTTGGCCATGGCATTACTCCAGGTACAGCAGAATGTACTAGCGATCGTGCAGATTTCTCCTGGACCATAGGAGGAAGTCTAGGGCGAGTCTGCCATGCCCAACAAACCGGGCCAGTGAGCTGAGGCTGACCAAAATGCCTTCCATGGCCTGGGGAGTGTCATTGCTCACTTCAGCTAGGGTAAGGGATGCATTTTATAATACCTTTTCTAATTGGATCACTCCTATCTCCTATTGTAGAGAAGATTGCCTGCCAAGGATGCATACGTAATGAGATATCTATCTGGGAAGCAGCCCTGAGTAACAAATAGCACCTCATTTTGGAGAGGCCTCCACGGTCATCTGATGGCCAGATGATACCCAGTCATGGTGTTTCTTAAATGCTTGAAGGTATCTTGTGACGCCCACCCCCGAAGGGCAAGTCACTATATTTTTTTGAGGGAGGCAAGTTAATGCCTTGGCTTCCAAACCAAAAGTACAGTCCTGGGGGTATCTATGTCACTCTGAAAATAAATTTTTGTTGACGATTGTTGGGGACTCCTAAGAGAGACCTGTTGCAGCTGGGACACAGGTTGACAGAGCTTCTAAAGGGGCCTCCTTGCCAATTGGTGAACCTGAGAGGTCCCTGTGCATTTCAGACAATTGAGTCTAGTCCTTGTTTTTGGAGGAAAGGCATCTATATCAATATCTATAGATTTATAGGCAAATGATCATGTTGAAGAATTATCCATCTAACCTTGTTTTGTTAAGAATTTGCTCTAGACTATATATGATTTTTATGAGCATCAGTGGAGATAATCATTTGGCTTTTCTCCTTACATGCAGTAATATGAGAAATTACATTAAATTTTCTGACATTGGGGTTTTCTTATGTTCTTGGAACAAACCCCATTTAGCCATGGAGCGTTATTATTTCAGTATGCTGCTGGATTCTGTTTGCTCATATTTTATGTAGGATATTTTTATTGATATGCATAAGTGAGTGTGGTCTGTAGTGGTCTTTCATGTGCAATCTTTGTTAGCCTTTGCTGTTATGCTCATTTCATTTAATGAACATGGTCTATATATAGTATTTGGAATTTATTAAAGTTTTCTTCATTGCCAGCTACATAATAAACTTTTAAAAACGCTCAGTAGGGATTTGGAAAGAATGTGTAATTTCGTATATTGGATAGCCTGTTAATTGTGTGTGATTTAAATTCTCTCCAACGTTCTCCCTCCTGCCCCTGAACTCCAGCCCCCTTCTCCTGAGATAGCCAATGTCAACAGTTGCTCGTGCATTCTTCCAGAAAGGTTATTTATGTGTTTAATACCGTATAGGTGACTATTCTTTTAGCTACATAAAAATTAAATTGTTTTACAACCTGTGTTACTTTAATTTAGTATAATTTGGAGATATATTGAGCCACACTTGGAGATGTACCTCATTCTGAATAGTTTCCTTTTTTGAAAAGAGTGTCTGAAAAATGGTATCTCCCCACCCCGTATAGTTAGGTATATTTTAGATGTGTTTTGTTCTCAACGTCCAGTTTTCTTGCATAATGATCAGGGAATGTGACTGTGTACAATATTTGGAGTTTATTAAGGTTTTCTTCATGGCCTGATACATAGTAAAATTTTTAGTGTTTCATGGGGATTTGGAAAAAATGTGTAGTTATTGTATGTTGGCTTGCTTGTTAATTGTTTGGGATTCAAATTCTCTAGCATGTTATAGATTTCAACTTCTTGACCTGCCAAGTTTTGAGAATATGAGTCTCCCATTAAGACTGTTGTTCTGACAACTCTCCTTACATTTCTAACTTTTGGGGGTTTTACACAGATTTTGATCACTATTGTTTGGTATAAAATAGTTCTTGGCTCTTTTATCTTCCTTGTATATTGTATTTTTATAATCAATATAAACTATTTCACATTACACTAATGATTTCTGCATTAAAATATATATTTTAACAAATATTTTTATATGTCATTTAGTTTATATTTGGCTGATATATATTTACTTACTCCTTTAAAAAAAATTTTGCTTACTTTTTCTGTCCAACCATGTTTTGTGGAAATAGTGGAGCTGGATTTAACAGCTATAAGAAATTTATGGCATACATAATGGAATTTTTTTTTTAGTCTCTTAGACCCAGATCTAAATCTTGGCTCCACTATTTACTGGCCATGTGACCTCACATAAACTACTTAACTTCTCCAAGTCTTGGTTTGCTCGTCTGTAAAATGGAACAGTAGACTCATATTAGTTAGGGCTCTGGATTGTAGTAAAAAGGCAATTCAAATGAAATTACACCCAACAAAGGCAAACTTCTGTGGTATCTTACAGAAAGCAGTAAGAACCAAGCCCTGAGAAATGGCAGGCCGCCCCCTTGCTTGGTCACGTCTTCTCCACTGCAGCCTCGGCTGGGCCGGCTGTTCCTGTACACTCTGCTTACCATGCTCACGGATGCTAACTCACACCATGTTTTCTTTGTCTGGTGTCGTGTCTGCCTTGATTGTTACAATGGAAGTTTTTTAAAAATTGTATTGAATTTATTGGGGTGACATTGGTAATGCAATTACATAGGTTTCAGGTGCACGATTCTACAATACGTCACCTGTATATTGTGCTGTGTGCTCACCAGCCCAAACCAAGTCTCCACCGGGCACCATGTACCCCTCTTCACCCTCTCCTGCCTCCCGCCAGCACAGTGACTTCCTCACTGTTCTTCACTTCTCTCTCGTGTGCCTCGCTAGTGTGTGGCACACAGTAGGTACTCAGTGAAACATATTTGTAGAGCGAAAACAGATGAACCAGACAAACGGTTGAGAGGGAGTGTTACAAGTTGAACTGCGTCTCCCAAAAAAGATGTGTTGAAGTCCTAATTCCCAGGCCCTCAGCACGGGACCTTGGTGTAACCCGGTCTTTGCACGGGTAGTCAGTCAGGATGAGGTCGTCAGGATGAGCCCTAAGGCAATGTGACGGGTGTCCTTATAAAAATAGGAAATTTGGACATAAACACAAACATAAGTGAGCAGACGTAGGAAAATTCCAAGGGAGGGGGCCCCACAGTGGGGCTCAGGAGCGAAAGACTTGCTCTGAGTATTCCAGATGGTGTGCAGCTACAAGGCTCATCGCAGACCCGGCCAGCTGTTGGCCTGGGCTGCTGCTGAGCCGAGACAGGTTCAGGAAACGCATGAATGAAGCTGCAGGTAACCGACTGTGAGCCCGGTGGGGTGTGCCTGACCGACACGGTGCTGACCACCGAGAACTGGGCTCAGCATTGTGCAGAATGGGGGCTTTGGGGAAAAAGAAAGCATTTCTCCCTCTGCACAGAACTGGTTGTCGAGTGACTGAGAAGTCAGCATTGTGAAGGGAAGAACTCCACACTGTGTGAGTAACCAATCATGGGCCACCCCTGTCTCAGGAGGAGAAATCACGAAAGGGGAAGCCGCAACTACAACATTTGGAACATCAGAAGTAACTGTGGAACTGGGATTTCATTTTATTTTCACTTTTTAAAAGACTCGATTTATTTATTGTTAGACAGCGTGGAATTGGAATTGTAAAGGTTATCAAATTAACAAATCGCAGGAGGAAACCTAATAGGAAAGTGGCCTGCTTCCTTCCTCTGACCTTCAGTTAGTCACGAAGAGAAAATGCTTGAAGGACTCACACGCGGCTCCCACCACGCTGGAACTTCGCAGAGCTCCTTGCGAGAGTAGTGCTATTTGTGTGGAGAGGGACTCCGTGACAATCGGGTTAGAAAGTTGATTGGATTGATCAAAATGTATGCGAGTTGAAGCCAAGCTAAGGCAATATCCATATGAATAAGTCATTCTAATGGCACTATTGGGAATTGTGGATATAAGTTTCTATGCAAGTAGCTTAGAATTCATCTAGTATTCAAAGACATTACATGTAGAATCATTAAACTCCAATAATTTTGCCTACCTTTCAGTAAATGCAGTCCAGTCATTGTATTTCTTCCTATTCTTTAATACTACCCCCAAGGATGACACAAAAGCTTTTCTTTTGGCTTTTGTTTCCGAATTCAATGTTTTCAGTTGGTTTCAAGTGACTAATTAGGGCCTTTTGGTAAAAGCAAACAACCTCATTTCCAGTCATTTTAATTTCGCTGAGACTAAGGAACTTTTGGTTTTGTTCCCACCACCTTATCCTGATTTTGTTTCATTTAGGTTGACTTTTTAAAAATGCTATTAAAAAAAGTAGAAAGAAACTAAGAATGAATTAAACCTGATCACCTTTATTTTAACCATTATATAATTTTTCATTTTGTCTTTATGACTTAAATATTAGAAAAACATGAAGCACTCTTACAATCAAGAAGGGAGCGATGATGGAAAATTAGGGTCAGATCAATGGCTTCTTCTGTTCCTACTCAGCACAGAAATTCAATTGCTAATAAAATGAGTCTCTTGGAAAAGCGGAGGGAGGCGGCACTGATGGGCCCGTATCCTGGTACTCGGTCAATCAACTCAAATAGTGATGTAATAGCCCAGGGTGAGTTTTCAAAGTCTGCCAACAGGTACTTCCTTGAAGTTCAATCAAAGCTTCTTTATTGTTAACTTTGTTTGTTATCCTGAGACCTACGGCTCCATTGGGTGCCAATTCCATCTCCTCCAGCGATCTTATACAGGTCCTATGTCTCCATGACCCAGTATCTCTGGTATTAAATATTTGAGTCCTTCACCTTAATTTTCTCCTGGGCTCTTTATCCTCAGGCCATTTGAAGAAGGTCGTTGCCAGTCACAAGAGATGGCCAGGGCTAACACACACAGAACCCTCTCCAAAACCTTTCTTAGTCTAATGTGGTCTGTTTTCTCTTGTCTACACTAAAATTGGGTTGTTACTGAGCTGTCCTTCCACGGGGGTGACTCTGCTGGACCACACAGGCAAGTGACAGGAGGGCTACACGTTGATGGCTGTGCTCTCGATGGCAGGCCTGCCGGACTGCTTGCTGCAGTGCTGGGTGGTCCCCGGGTGTGGCCGGGGCATCGCGGACAAGCAGGAGAGGGGTCGCTCCCCGGGTGGAGAGGGGTTATCCACACCCACCCTCAGCCGCCCCAGCGGTGACTAACCTGGGGACCCACCGCAGAACGGCTCTAAGTTCTGTATCTGAGTACTTTACTCAGCCACCAAAGTACTCCAGTCAAGGAACTTCTTCGGTGAGAGACCTTCTTGCACCCCAGTTGGCAGATATAACCATTGCTTTTGAAAGTCAATAGCCTTGCCCCTTCCTGCCCCTCCTCAGGCCCATACCTTCCTTGTTTTTTCAGCTATCTGGGACACTTAAAAATAAAGCCAACTCTGAGCTGCACAGTGACATCGACACCACGTTCTTTCTGTCCCTGGCATAGGAAGTCAGCACCGTGTTGCTGTTTCTGGGCTGAAATCCTTCTCCTACCAGGATTAATGTGCATGCTGGTCCTCTAGCAAGCCTGCACTCATACCCATCCATTAGGAGGGCGGGATGCCCACACAAACATGGTGCAGGGCCAATTTCAACAGGCAAAGTGCCAGTCCCCTCCTGGCTCAGACGGGGACTGAAGCAAGAGACACAGCATGTCCATGAAGGTCCTTCCTGGTGGGCAGTGTGGCCAAAGTTAGGACCTCGTGTTTCGCTCCAGGGAGCTGTTGCTATGGAACTCTTTAATCACCGGGTAGCATGTTCCACTCTATGCTTTTTCTTATTGGAAAAGAAATGATCATGATGGGATTCTGGGGACCCAGAATTCTTCGGTTAAAGTAAAAATTCTCTGGTCCAAGCAGCAGATATGCAGACGGGCGTGAGGAAGTGTGGAGGGGCCCTCCATCCTCTCCGAAGCCGAGAGCTGCCGGGACAGTCTGATAACCCTGGTCACAGACGGACAGGAAAGGCCTGCTTGTGTGCTGGTGTCCAGACCTGGGAAAGGCACCTCTGATGGCTGCAGAGAAGAGAGAAACCTTATGGAAAAATACCAAAGAGCTGCCCTCAAATGAATTGAAAGGCTAAAGGAATTGAAGGTAGTCTGTAGGAGTGGGGTGGGGAACTCTCATTAGTTTAAATCACATGTAAGTGAAGAAGAGCTGCCAAGCTTTGCTCTAACCCCTCCCCTTCCTGCCCCTCCCTTGCCACCCAACAAAAGACACACACAGAAAAGGCAACCCATTTAAGAACTGTCCTCCAGGTGGATGAACGTTTCCAAGGGTCAGGCAAGTTCAGGTAAGAGACCCGGAGCTGTCTGAGTGCAGGAAAACAAGGGTCATAATACCAATGGTGTTATCTCTCTTCGTGGGTAGGTTTGCTCTCTGTATTTTTATTTAATTATATTTTTGACATTTTTTTCCTGAAATAAATGCGTGATTGCTTTTTTAATAAAAAAAAATACAAAAATAAAAACCTCCTTTCAGGAAAATAAGATAGCCGGGTTTAAAAACCAAGCAAGTTCTAGCCACAGGAACTTTGGGAGACATGAGTCAAGTTCATTAGGCATTTTTGGCAAGTAAAGGCATTAAAATAAAAGAAAGACCGACAAGAAGAAGGAATCACTGATGAACTGCAAGGCTTCCTAGAGTCTGCTCTGTTACGCTCTCTCATAGAGCCGAGATAACGAAGCCCTCATTCCCAGAGATGAATGGAAGTTGTGGGCTCATGGCAGCTGACCTTGCTCAGGAGTGCTGTTGGTTAAACTCAGTAAATACGAGCCAACCGAAACACCGTGGGAGCTGTCAGAATCCGGACTGTGGGTGCTGGGGGTGCTCCCCAGGCCCCGGAGCCAGTGGTCTGCAGCAGCCTGAGGACAGGTGGACAAAAGTTGGTCCTGACATAGTCAGGAATTTTGCCTGTGGTTGTTAAATATGGGCATTATAAAGAACTAAATTACATATATTTGCAATTAAATAAATTACATTAAAAACAAAGACAATAAGTACTCAAAACTAATCAGTTCCTAATTGTTTTACCATGATTGATGTTCTTCAGGTTTACATGCCTCTGTTGTATCTGTAGAGTGAGATGCTGTGTAAGTCGTGTGGCTGCCCGTTTCCCTGTGCTGTGTCCACTGACACCATGCTGGGAGCTTGGAACTGGCCATGGCGGGAAGAGGCGCACCGTGAGCATCTGCAAGTTCTACAGATCTGGGCTTTTACTTATTTCTTTCCAGAGAGCTGGTGGTTAAAATTTATCAGTGCACCGCTGCCTGAAAGCCATAAAAGCCAAACTTCCATGTTCTGTAATAAAGCGGACAGCATCCTTTAACCCCCTTACACATATTCTGCTGCATGTGCCCAACGCTGAGGTCCCTTCAGGTTTCCACAGTCTCCAGAAGGTGGTGGGAGGTTGTGAAAAAGGCCCCTGTTAGTCTTTTTCTCTCTCCAGAGGACTGAGGCACGAGTGTGACTTTGGAGGGGGAGGGAGGGGCAGAAGGAGAGCAAACTGTGCTAGGAACTCCCACCCTCTGAGCCTGAGGGGTGGTCCCCGAACCACGGCACGTGCCTGACTCCTCTCTCAGAACCCTTCCTCCCCAGGGGGCTCCTGGACCCCGTGTTCATGCACTGTAGCCACCAATCCGAAGTCCTGCTGAGCTCCCCAGATAAGAGGGGAAGTGAGGGTCGGGTGCCAGTGACACCAATGGAAACAGACAAGGAAAAAACAACAGGATAGATCTGAGCAAGAAGGCGGAAATGACAGTGCTTTGTATTACAGGTGATGAAAGTGAAGATCAAGTCAAAGAGAATTCTGATAAAGTTCCTTGATCCCCACTGGCTTCAATACTAGGAACTATCAGGACTGCAAAGAAAAATGAAGTCCGTCAGGAACACACATTTGAGAGTACAACTTTTCTGTTTGCAATCTTAAGAGCAATAATCAGAGTGTGGAGGTGATAATATTGGCTTGAAATACTTCTCAAAGATTGAAAGTCTTCTCAAAAACAGTTAACACTATAGGAAGAGTTAAAATGTCCATTTGATTTGATAGTTTCAAAGTCCACACACTTATTCAATTGAAAGTCTTCTCAAAAACAGTTAACACTATAGGAAGAGTTAAAATGTTCATTTGATTTGATACTTTCTTTTGCACTGAACTTGACCCTCAAGGGCATCAGATGGTTAGATGGTATTGGTCATAGCCTCTTTGAAATAGTCTCCTGACGTAGCTTCTGTATCAACCAGGGTGGGAGAGAGAGAACAAGAGGTTTATTTTAAAGTGTTGGCTCACAGGATGGTGGGGGCTGGCGAGTCCGATAGTGTGGTAGGACAGGCCCCGGACTGGAAGCTCAGGCAGGATTTCTCTGTTCCAGTCCGAGGCAGAAGTCCCTCTTCTTCGGGAGACCTCAGTCTTTGTGCTTAAGACCTTTGGCTGATTAATGGAGGCCTATTTCTATTAACAGGGATGATCTCCTTGACTTAAAGTCAACTGATTATAAATGTTAATCACATCTTTGTTCCACATCCCTCAGTTTTGTTTTACTTCCAAAAAAACAGCATGCCAATTTAAAATAGTCAACAGTGTGCTTTCATTGCCGACCAGTGCGGTTTGGCACTGAACGTATTTTCCAGAAGCAGGTAGTCAGGACAACCCAACCCTGATGACAGTCCTCCTGAGAAAACCTAATACCTCCATCTGAAAGCCTAAAAGCAAAAATTGCAAACTGGTTTAATCTCAGTATATATATAAAAGATGTGTACTGAAATGCATAAAAGGTAACTTAAAGACCTCTTATCTAAGCTAAGCTTGCTATTTATTTGGATTTATTCACATACCAATCAATTCTAATATCAGAGATAGTTTACCAATTCTGCATGGATTTCCCTCCCCTGCCCTGCTTCTTTTTTCTTCATCAGTGGTCTTTTTGTGGCTGGGATGCTTAATGATGAATTTTCCCATTGTTTTCAAGTAGAGTTCAAGTTTAAGTACCTAACATGTTAGTTTTTGTTTGCCTTACTTAGAGTAGGTAAGTTGTATGTCTTTATTTATTTGTTTTCATGCTTTATTTAAAAGTAACTTCCCTTTCAAATATGCTAAAACTAAAGTAATTCTGAATATTTTATGCATGGCTTTTAAGATTTTATCTTTACCCCAAGAATGAATTTTAAAGCACATTAAGTTGCTATAATGCTAAGTCTAATATCTGAGGGAAAAAAGCCCACACACTTATTCAATTAGAGTGAATATCTTCTTATTTCATTATTTTTAAAATGCAATTAACAAACTTTAAAATGCACACTTGAAAATTTTCTAAAATGCCATAAAGTCTTTTCTCCTCCAAAGGGTCATGGTATAGAACTCTTCTACTCTCCACGTAAGAGAACACACACTCACTCTTGCCGAGTTCTCTGGCGCCTGATAATTTAGTGCCTCAAAGGTTAGATAAACATGGCAGTTTAAAAAACAAGGCAACACAGAGAAATGTGGGTCTTTCCTAGGAGCAGTGCTGTCTGGTACGACGTTCTGCAGTGACGGACAAGTTCTGTCTCTGTGCTGTTTCACACTGTAGCCATCGGCCCCATGTGATTCTTCAGCATTTCCAAAGCGGCTGGTGTGACGAGGGAGCTGCATTTTAAATTTTATTTAATCTTCATGAATTCAAGTTTAAATAGCCACATGTGGCCAGTGGCTACTGTATTGAACTGTACAGCTCTAGAGTGATGGTTGGTTGAATTATATTCAGATAAAAGTATTCAGGGACATTTGCCACTCACTAATGTTCCTTTTGCCTTAATAAAATCAATGTTGGGACTTACCTAATATCCCAAAAAGAGTAAATTAGCTGTGTTCATTTCCTCCTGACTCCCAGTGCTTCCTCGGCAGAGGGTAGGAGATGAGAGTCCCGTCTATCTCCCTTGAGAGCACACTGGCACTTCACTCCGCTCTGGCAACTGTCTTCTCGAGCCCTAGCAACTCTCCTGATGAGCCTCAGACTGATGAAAACATGAAGTCCTCCATTTTCTGATAGGTGAGCAACGAGCCAATCATACAACTTACTTTTCTATATGTTAAAGAGTACCTACCAGTAATGTACTGACCACTAATAGCGCTTCCTGTGGTGATGATCATTATACTGCTGTGTGCACCCGTGCTAGCTGGGGTCCTAACGGGAAAGGGAAGGCAGGCTCACACTTGTCACACCGGAGCGCTTTAAGCAAGGGCACGGTACAGAAGTGTGGGCTGTGTAAAAGGAAACCTACGGGTGGAGCGGCAGCATCCCAGCGGGAGCAGCAGAGGTGGGCTCCTAATCCAGATAGGGCAAGGGGAGGAGGTGGTTTCTGGAACCATTTGAGAATTGCTCTAGAAGGTTGCTTGATGGGAGATTGCTGTACACTCTTTGTTAAAGGAGAACAGCCAACCCCGACAACCTGGCTCTTCCTCCATCCTCTGATCTCTTGGTGCATCCCATTGGCTAAATCAACTGGAAATTGAACACGGGGAAACCTATCGACAGAGTGTAGGAGGGCAGCTTCCAGAGCTCAGACAGGTGGATAAACATGGATAGGAGATCCAGAAGTCAACAGAAAATATCCAACAGTCCCTTCCTAGCTTGGAACCAATTGAGAGGAGCACAGATGGTTCTAAATCAACCACAAGAGAACTTAGATGAATATAAAAACATCTGCTTTATTACTCATGAAAGCTGGGTTGAATGACAAAGCTTAGATGTGTGCATGAGACCCACCCGATGCATCTCCACGGGTTCCCTTGCCCCCACCTGCTCTCAGTAAAGAGCCCTGCTCATCACCACGGTCACCTAAGTTAACCAGCACCAATTTTAACCCCACTCCTTAGCTAGGCTCCCCCAGGTTAAGAGCTGGCTCTGGAATGACTCAACATGCCTACTATACCACCGCAAGGGCTACAGTGGCTTTACTACCCAGGCCCGGAGGCTCTGGATCCCCCCACCTCCTTCCGGACTCAGAGGAAGGGTCACACAGCAGATCATGGAGTATGTGGTTTCCCCAGCAGCTCCTTATGAAGAAGGGGGCTAAGTGACCCAAATCAGAAGCATAGGGGTTTATCTGGCTACGAATTGCGATGTTCACTTTTGCTGCAGCTGCGGGTGTCAGAGACTAAAGTTTACTCTGGTGGCCTTGCTGTTTTCACCTCGTTGTTGTTAGCTTTCCCTAAGATTTCTTAAATGAAGTCTGAAATGTGCGGTTACTTCGGTTACAACCCTCTGCTAACATACAGGAGCCCTGCTGATATGTTGGTAAGATGTGGGGAAGGGAGAAGCATTGCATGATTCTAGGATCAGGTCTTAGTATTTTAGTGAGCCCATCGCCCGGGCTGTGACCTTCACAGGTGCTTCTCGGTGCTGCTTTTCTCTCCCTCACATGAGCCAGGAAGGCTAGAGGTGGCTGGAGTTGGGTGTTTCCCTTCCCCTGGTCAATCAGGCTCTGGTATAACCCAGTTGGTTAGACCTTTGTAAAACCGTTTTCTGGAGGGCAGGCCTTACCAAGAACAGAGAGCTCTCATCGTTTGCAAAATGGCCCCCTTTGCCCACAGCCTGCCGGCAGCCCTGGGTGGGGGTGGGGGGGGATTTCTCCAGTCTTTCCTGTGGGAACGCGTAGGTCCCCTGGTGGTTACACTCACAAAAAGTGTGGAGGCCTCCTAGGCTGGGTCCTCCCTGGCTGAGCCGCCAGCATTAATTAATGACAGTTCAGGTTTTCTGACCCTCGCGCTGGTTCTCAGAGAGGTTTCTCTCTGGTGAGCTCTGATTCTCTCTGTCCACTTATCTGTCTCTCCAACTTTTGAGGCAGAGGTTTGCCCTGTGACCTCAATTGTCTGATGGATCTAAGAACCGTTACTGGTTTTCAGTTTGTTTAGCTTTCTTCTTGTTTTGTGGGTAGGTATGATGATTTCCAAGTTCCATGATGCCCGATGGAAAAGCAGAGGTCAAGGCTTTCTTTTGCTTGTCATTTATAAACAACATTAGGATGTTAATAGAGTTCAGTGAAAGTTTTGGCTCCATATTTTACTAATAAGGCTTACTATCATGCCTCGCAATATTGTAAAATTCTTGCCGTGAGTTTTACAAACATATGCAGATGATGAAAAACAGAAAATGGTGCTAATAAGTCATAAAAGGTATGGTGTGTGGGCCGTGAGGGCTTGTGCTCTGCCAGAGTAAGCCCTGGGCTACGTTTACGAGCCCCGTGGTGTAACGTGACCTTCCCACCTACGTTCCAAGCTCTTGCTTGGTTCCCGCACCTCCCCTGGGTCTGAAATCTTACCTCCTACTTATTGTCACACTTAGAACCTAAGAGACAACAGCAAAAGATACTGTAGCCATAGACATACTCTTGAATATTATACCAAAATTTCAACTATGTCCTTATTTCCTCTCTTATTCCAGTGAAACATCAAGAAATCCTTCACCTCTTTCCCTTAGAACAGAGGAAAGAAGTAGCCTAAGAAATCTTCCTTTTTTCTTTTCTCTTGACCCTCACTTGGCCCATTCAAGTCCTCTAGATGTGAAGATCCCTCCTAAGCAGAAGGCAATCCAAATCTTACCAAAAAGAATATAGAAACTGCATATCCCTCCCAAGTCCATCTTCTCATCCTTGTCAAGTGAGAAGCAGGGCTTACTTCTCCAGGGGGCTATTAGGGTCTCTCTGTAAATAGAATCAATGTATTCCTGCATCAGAACCAGTGCGGCTGCCTAGTAAAGCTGCACATGCCCGGGCGCTTGTCCAAATTTACCAAACCAGAATTTCCACATTGAAAACGCACTCCCCTCATTTTCTTATGCCCATCAAACTTTGAGAGCCATGGGGTTAGGGTAGCATGGGAGGTGGGAGGGCAGGCCTGGTGAGTAGTAGTAGCCACTGAGAATTGAATACAGCTTTGTGCCCATTTCTATGTCAAATTCATCAGGCAAGGATGACTAAACCATGGCCCTACGGCCACTTGTAGTCTTCTAGAGGTTGAAATATGATCTTTTGAGCACCACGAGAAAAAATAATTTCCTTTACAAACTGTATACCTAAGGTAATTGTATGTCTTCTGAAGTATTACAAATGAGATTTGCTGCAAGACAATGGACTAATATGTATATTTATTCATTTTTAATCATAATAGTTGTCATGATAGGGGTAACATTTATAGAATATTGAATCATGCTTTAGACATTGTGACAAATGGTTTTCATTGATTCAATTAATTCTTACAGAAATTATGTGGGATAAGTAAAATGATTATTTCTGTTTCACATATGGTCAAACCAAGGCCTAAATAGATTAGGCAACTTTTCCAAATCATGTAACTTGTAAGTGGCAGAGGTAGAACACAGCTCAGGACTGCCTGCCCAAGTTCATAACCATTGTTTCACTGCAGTAAAATTAATTAGATAATAACAGGTTTAAAAATATTACAGTCCTTTGTGATATTGGTCAATTCTGACCCTTGCCTTTGCTGTTTGGCTCCTTTACATGATAAATCTTAGATACTTAATTTTGAGTGTGTAATGGCTGAATGTACCTATGCTTAATTAAAGAGAAGTACATTTAATTGCACTGGCAAATTTTAAATGCTTGGCTATCCTCTGAGCTGACAAAACTCTTCTACATTCTTAAGTTAACCCTTGTACCTCCAGAAATTTTGCTTAACAAATGAAAGTTTGTTTGAATAGTGAGAGCCTACCCAGATTTTGAATATTAGGGTTTTCCGGGAGGACCCCACACCAGCCTCATTTTCTGATGTAACAGAGGGCACTTCGGGGATTTTATGGGCAATGCCTTTCCCAGGCGCATGGGATCCAGCAATGTAGCAGTTCTCAGGTTATTTGATGAAAATCCTTCCTGTTCAGTCCAGGGTGGGTGGCTTGAGGGCGCAGGACAAGGATATTTGAGTATCAGACTCTGAGGATTTAAAGCTCTTTCCAAAACTAGAACCAATACTGTCTACATAAAGTGCCAAACTTTTAAGGCCTCATTTGCAAATGAAAGATGGCAAATTTTGAGCCTTTGCTTGCTGTCATTTCTCCAGGCACCCTAGTCCCACACCCTGCAGATGACCACTTGGCTGTCGACATCATTTTCCCATTAGGAGACCTGTTCAGGGTCGGGAAGGAGATGGTCTGCAGGCAACCCAGCTTCCATGTTATCACTCCCTTCCATCTCATGACTTCCCTTTTCCCTTCTCAAGGTCATCTCTGTCTAGACAGTGCCTGCCTTCCACTTCCTGCGGCTAATGCGCCCCCACCATGGGCCTGTGACCCTGACCTCACTCTGTGACCTTCCACTTGAGTTGGGACAGTCCCGTCCTTCCTGTTTCATCTCTGACCTTTCTCTAGGTTAAAAGGTCTCTTCCACAGCAGCCAGGTCAGCCTTGTCCCGGTGTTGCACTGCAGAAGGCTGCTTCCCCCGGTTAGAAGTGACATCACCATACATTAAAGACATCATATCTCCTTTCATATTAAAATGCCTGTCAGCTCTCCTGCTCAAAGGCTGTAAATCTGCCAGAGTAGCCTGAGGTTGGGGAGTTTTCATTATGAAAATATGAAGATAAGCACTCTGTTTTACTGTCAAAGGGAAAGAGGTAGGCTTCTGGTAATGGCATTACTTTTAAAAATAAATATACATTTTCTTAACTGAGTATGATACAAGCAAATTTTGAAAAGATGCTCTCTCTCTCTCTCTTTTTTAAAGATTTTAAAATTCAGGCTTAAAAAGTGGGCTGGCATACTCAGATAGGAAATTCAGCTGGAGCAAGGTTTATTAATGCATGCATTTCACACTTGCTCTTGCGGTAAATCATTAGATACTTTCAATAATTTGAGTCCTTCACTTTTAGTTGTTCAGTCTAAGAAGTAGCAAAAGAATACTTAACCCACTGTTCCCCTTTAATTCATAAACAAAGTAGCCTTTGTGTTTTGTGTTGGATTTAAGCTTGTTCTTAACATCTTTAAAGACTATTTCCACACCCTCACTTGTTAGTAGAGTTTGTTTGACTGCCTGTCTCACTCATACATGTGGTGAGTTTAAGGGGGTCTCATTCACTAGTCCACTCTTAGCCCCATGGAAACGGAAAGACTAGTCGGGAAGGCTGCTCAGTAGCTTTAAACACATGGACACACCTCTTTCTTGCCTGGGAAAGCCGTCAAACCTGTAAATACCTTCACTACCTCCCCAGACCTGGCACAGATGCCAGCATTTTGTAATAAGAGATTTATACTTTAAACTGTTAAGGAACTCTACCATATTAAAATACTCATGGGCAAAATCACATCTTGGACCTGCTATTATCATGAGTTTATGAGGTCTTTGTCATTATGACATTAAACTAAAAAACTGGGAAAGAGGCTGAGGGCACAGGAATTGTCTTGGGGAACATTTAGAGAGCAGAAGTGCTGAGCCTGAAGCCAAGGTCAGTTGGCTGGGGCCACCCTGGTGAGAATTTCAGCATTGTCAGGGGATGGCCTGCGGCCCAGGGAGGAGGAGCTCCTTAACAAGGAAACCTGGGGAGGACATCCAAGACAGCTCCCCTTCAAATGGCTCTGCCCTGTTGGCCAGGGCCCACTATCCACATGGGAGGCAAGACTCACCCCTTCTTCACATCCCTTCTCTTTAGAAAATGCTTCCAGAGTGTTTTCCAGTGGATTCTTTCGTTCGTGCCACTGTTCCTGACTTGCCAGGGCTCTCTTGGGCTGGGGGTGGGGATGGGTGCGCTATGGTGGCATGCCTAATGACTGCCGCAGTCCTAACGCTCTAGCAAACCCCAGTCGGGGGAAAATGGTCAGCTGTGGTGTTGGCACTGGCCTTGCAAATGGTCACAGGAGAAAAATGAGCCCTGCTCCGCTTTTGTTCAGCAGCTGTTCTTCCCAGGCAAAAAAGCGTCACTCTCTCTAACATAGCACTTCGTGCAGGTTTGTGGGAAAACCACAGCCTCCACCCTGCTGAGTGCCACCCCTCAGTGAGGTGAATGCTCTGGGGCCAAGGGGAAGTTGCCCGTGGTCTAGGAATGCAGAAACTTCAACGACAGAAAAGGGCCATGCACAACCCTTAGCCAGGGCTTCCTCACTCCAACTCATGGAAACTAATAAACTATTATTTTAAAAAGCACATGTATGTACCCCCAAGAAGATAAAGGTCATATCCCTTTCTATTTTAAAAGCAATCAATTTTCTCTACAACTAGAGTAGTTCCAGAATCTCTTTTTTATATTGATTTTGAATTTTGGTAAGTAGACTCTTGAATTTTGCTCTCACAAAGTTATTCGGGTGGGGGAAATTGGAATCCATAAGACTTTAATTTTCCTTCATGTGTGACTCAGGAGAAAGTTATGGATGGAACTGGTTGGTGTTTTCTTTGTCTAGGCAGGAAAGTGAAAAGGAAGCTTCAACGAGGGTTCTGAGATCTTTGCTGCACCTGAATAGGAGTGGGTGCAAAAACCAAATTTGGACAGCAATACCAGTTTTAAGCACTTAATAATCACTGATGAAGCTATGTTTATTAATTAGTTGTGTAATTGCAGTTGGGGGAAAAAAGCTCAAGAAGTTCTGAGATTCTGATTTCGAGTCGATAGCAACATATTATGTTTTCTTTCATATTTTATTTATTATTTCTTCCAGCTGTTGGTACTCAGAAGATCTTATCCTGGAACCAACTGAGGATTCATCCATTTGGTCATTTATTCACCTGTTGGTATTTAGGAGTACCTTTTCTTTGCCAGGCACTGAACAAATACCTAAGGTTTATTAACAAGGAAACAAGTTGCCATTTGGATATGATGTTAAGATGGACCTTAATCTAGCCAGTTACTCAGCACTTCACTGCCCTCTCTGCCCCCTTCCCCAGTGTGATTAGATTCTGTCCAGAAATGGTTAACGTCCATCCTGGCTCTTGACTTGGTTGGAGGATGTGTTTGTCCTTCCCACAATGTGTGTCCTCTGACACCCGTTTGTGTCAATTCTTCAGCATAAGTCAGAAGACCTTACTTCTCTTTCTAATAAAGGCAGTTAGGATTCTCTTTATTTGAGTTTGTGAGAAGACCCTCAAGGTAAGAGGGTACCGTTCTTTTTTCTAGATAGAATTTATGAAGATGAGTGTCAGTTCCCCCAATTCTTTCTAAGACAGATATGAAAATAAGAGGGCAGCGTTGTGTTTTTGAGATAGCCGATCACCTTCCCTGTGTGGTGACCTTCTAGAAGTGTGTCCAGACATTGGTGCAGGTTTTGTTACAACAGAAGCAACTACGGCCTTTGCTCCTGGAGTTTTAGGTAAGAACAGATGTGCTTCTTAGCTGCAACAACTGCAGAGACATCCATCACTACAAAAAAAAAAAAAAAAAAAGCTAGCTATTTAAGAAAAACAAAATCGAGATAACAGGGTTTATGCTAACATACTGGTAATTTCAGTTACATTAAGTTTACTAACCCAGAATTGCTGAAAGTTACAGAGAAGTAGCATTTGGTCTTAAGTTTCTGCATTCTACCTAGATGAAGGCCTAAGATGCTGAAGTTGTTCTTGAACTTAGCCCTGCTCATTTAAAACATGCTTCATTTTAATTACTCTACAGTGCTTACAAAAAGAAATTTCAACACCAAAAAAAGCATATGGATTTGATATGTCCTAGAAAATCAAGGACATCTGGGTTTTTGTTTTGTTTTTGCTGTAACATTTTTTAAAAAACTGGTCCAATTCATTAATATTTTGGAATGAATTGAGTTATGCTATGTCATAATGGAAGTGGATTGTGGGGTTTTTTTTTTGTAGTTTAAAAAATGAAAATGTTCACATTGTCAGTTAAAATCACATTAGAAACATTTTAAAAATTGAATTTATTTTACACGACTATGGTAGCAGGTATTCTAGCAGAGAAAACCCTGGAAAGATGTGGACATGCATTAAGAGTTAGAAGAACCACACCTCCTTTGCTAAAGTATAGATATCTAAAGTATTCCTAAACTTTTATATACTGAACCGTCTTTATTTGAACTTGACCATGCAGTGTTAATGAGTTTCACGGCAGCAGAACTGGCCTCACTGGAGTGGGTGCCTTCAGTGAGTGCATGTTCCACAGATTTCCGGCGTAAACTATAATTCATAAAGGCCAACACAACTCTTTTCTTTGCAGCTGGGTAACCATTTATGTTCGAGGTGAAGAAGTTAATACGGAAATTTCGCGAGCTGGGAAAGAGGACGAGGGCTATCATTCTAATTTATGACCTTTCATAGAAGGCCAAGTGTAAAGGCAACTTCAATTGTTTTATATCTCAGGGCCGGCACAGAGCAGATGTAGGAAATTTGGAGTGTTAGACATAAACTTTTATTACCAAATTATAAATAATTTCTCCCACTTATAATGTTCACCTTTCAAGTTCATCTTGATTAAAACACAAGGGCAACGTCACACCGATTTTGCTGAATTTTACAGCTGAGAGGGGTTTTCTGGAGTTCACAGTGGAACATAAAGCTTCCCAGCTTTCGAAAGGCTGTTCAGAGGAGCTCAGAGGAGGAGCCCATCGCTTTTGAAATTCAAGCGACACCAGAATGATGGCCGGTGAAGTCTGAGTGTTTATTTAAACATCTCAAACATTATATCTGAAACCAAGCACCCATGTGGAATACGTCCCCTCTTGTGGTAAAAATAAAAGGCACACTGACTTTCCTGAGACATTTGTCCCTCAGTCAATAAGCTTATAGTACTTCTCAGGAGATAGTGCAGTGCAAACGTTAAATAATACAGACGTCAGCCCTGTGCTCACAGTGTACACGTGAGGGAGGAAAAATACACACGCACACAGTTATGTAATGGTGGCATTCACAGGTGGTACAAAGGAGAAGTATAGTGTTCTGTGATCACAAACAAGAGGAGGAATGTCTAGTTTGAGGGATTGCCAAAGGTTTTCGCTAAGAATCTATGTTTGAGCTAAGACCTAAAGTATAACTAGGAGGTGGCCAGGTTGAAGAGAAGGAGCCAGTATTAAGGCTCTCACAGTAACCCAGAAGATGCCAAGGTTTGAACTGGATCAGGAGAGAGAGTGGAAGTGACCATGTTAATGCCCATCAATACAAGAGACGAGGTATCAGCCCCTGCTGGGGTAGAGAGTTGGAATCGAGCCCCTGCATAGAAGTGGGATGATGGAAAGGCTGCACTGTAAAAAAGAGACAGAGAGAAGAGATATTCAACAACTCTAGGGTATCTTTCTCATCCCATGATAAAAGGCAGATAATAGTGGTCCAAAACTAGGATGTGACAGGTTAAATGTTTGTGTTGTTCAGTCTGAAAGTACAGGAAACATCCAAGTGCATGCCAGCACTTCATAGCAGTGACACACTGCTGGACCGAGACCAACCAGCGTTCTTCAAACTATAGCGCTGAGTTAGGTATAAAAACCTGCTTTGGAGACTCTTGGTCAATCCAATTCCCTGTTCACAACCATCATCATTGGCATCAACACAGTACAACTGCTCATGAGTGCACGAGGCTGCTGGATGTCTTTGAAAGTAAGCTAGACATGATGCTTTTTCTTATGAACATGAAACATGAAAGAACATAGTTTTTAAAAGGAATAGGACTATAGAAGTTTGGAACAAATAATGAAAGGGCAAGAGTTCCCCTTAGTATTTTTGTACTAGTATTTGCCTATTTTAAGAATAATTGGTTCAAGAGAATGAGAAGACAAGCCACAGATTGGAAGAAAATATTTGCTACAGGCATATCTGATAAAAGACTGTTACTCAAAATATACAATGAACCCTTAAAACTCAACAATAAAAAACAAACCGTCTTGAAAAATGGGCAAAAGATCAGAAAAGACACCTCACCAAAGGAGATCTACAGATAGCACACGAGCATAGGAAAAATTCTCCGCGGCATACGTCATTAGGGAGACGCAAATGAAAACCACAGCGGTAGTACACTCACTCACGCCTGTCGGAGTCCCCGACACTGGAATCACTCTCATTCACGGCGGGTGGGCATGCAGAATGGCAGAGCTCCTTTGAAGACAGTTTGGCAGTTTCTTACAAAACTAAACATTCTCTCGTCATATAATTCAGTGATTGCACTCCCTGGTAGGTACCCAAAGATTTGAAAACCTATGTCCACACCAAAACTTGCACACAGATATTAATAGCAGGTTACTCATAACTGCCAACACTTGGACATTACTGGGATGTCCTTCAGTAAGTGAATGAATAAATAAACTGTGGTGCTTGCAGACAATGAACTATTATCCAGCATTAAAAAGAAATGAGTTAGCCCTGGCTAGCGTGGCTCAGTGGATTGAGTGCTGGCCTGTAGACCCAAAGGTCGCCAGTTCAATTCCCAGTCAGGGCACAGGCCTGGATTGCAAGTTGGGGGTGTGCAAGAGGCAACCAATTGGTGTTTCTCTTGCACATAATGCTTCTCTCCCTCTCTTCCTCCTTTCTCCACTCTTTAAAAATAAAATCTTTAAAAATTCTTAAAAAGAAAAAAATGAAATGAGTTATGAAGCCATGCAAAGTCCTGGAGGAAACTTCAATGCATATTGCTAAGTAAAAGAAGCTGACCTGAAAAGGCTCCATGCTGTAGGATTCCAACTTTATGATATGCTGGAAAAGACAAAGCCATGGACAGAGTAAAAGTACCAGTGGCTGCGAGGGATTAGTGGGAAGAAAGGGATGAGTGGGCATAACACAGAGGATGTTTAGGGCAGTGAAAATACTCTGTATGATATTATAATAATAGATGCATGTCATTATATGTTTGTCAAAGCCCATAGAATGTACAACACCAAGAGTGAACCCTAATATACACTATAGTGTTTGGGCGACAGTGATGTATGAGTGTAGGTTCATCCATTTTAAAAGTTAAACTCAACTGTCTAAGCAAAACTATATCTGTCAAATCATTTTTATGACATGGTAATTATTTTTATGACCTTAATAAATTAATGTTTACATTCATGGGTTTGAAGGTAAGTTCTTGGTGGATTTGTGTTCAGAAAAATCTTGCCCATTCTTTGCAAAATTAAAGATGCTGAAAAATCCTGTGAAATATGGAAGACTGCTTTGTGAGCCAATCACAAAGCTGCTGAGGGTTCTGGATAAACACATTTAGATAAACTTGCTGGCTCCTGAAGTCGTTTGTCCAGTTGGGCCCTTACAGGTCCATGCCCCTTGGAAAGGGTTGCAGCTGCCTCTGCAGGTGACCCAGGCCCCTGGAATTCCCTATCACCCCAGCTCACTACACCAGTCTTCATGACTCCACTCACCAGGGCTCTGTGGCAAAGGGAAAGAGGCCATGAATCAAAACAGTCTTTTAAAAAAAAATTGAAACAAGCAATGGGGAATATGGTACAATTCGATGCCTCTTGTGAAGAAGGCTTTTAGGGACAGGGCTTTATATCCTATTATATATGTTTTTTGCAGCTAATTATTTTATTTAAATAATACTTTAAATTTTTTGTTTGCATTATACTTTATACAGCAAGAGCTTCAAATACAGCCTTTCAATAAATTGATGTTCGGTCTTTACCCAAAGTGAGCTTTTATAGAGGGATACAACAAAGTCTCTCCTTTCTATCAAATCTGTCCTCTCCTATCAAAGGTTCAACTCTTTAGCCAAGAGAGGCTTACAAGAGGGGAAAACTCATTTTTGCCTTACAAAAAATTTCTGCACCTTAGGTTCTATAAATTTAGGATTAAGAATCTGTTTAAAGAGATCATCACTGTTTATAGTGTTAGAAATTATGTGCAATGAAAGTATACATTTTAAGTTGATGAGGCCATGTGCGTAGGAAGAAAAAGGAATCAAGTGTCAGTATGACCATTCTCTTACTTACCTCTCCCTTTCCATTAACAGCAAGAATATTGAGAATTCATGCAAAACTCCAAACCAAGTTCCCATAGCAGCACTTAACGCCTGCACACCATTTCCAATTAGAGCTACTTTGTAATGTAATGCAATTTATTCCATTATAATAGTTACTTTAGTCATTGTAATTCCTTTTGTGTCAGTTAACGCTGCCACGGAAACGATATCTTGCTAATAATGACTTCATCTTCACACACTTAATCAAGATCCAAAGGTGGACTTAAAGATTTCTTTATTTGCATTAAATTATTCAACGACATTTCCGGGTATCGACAGTCAAGACGTGTGCAGCGAATTCCAGTCTCCTATGACTTCAAGCTATTTCTTACTTGTCTGCCTAAAATAAATCCTGGCTAAAAGATCACTTCCTGCTTTTCTTTTTATGGGTTTTGCGAGACAGGGGGGGTTGCTTTTTGGTAGAGGAGCGAGCACAGCGCTTCCCGCTTAGCCCCACAGCACCGCCGACTGTGCCTCCAAGCGGACCTGAAGTCTGGGATTGCGCGCTCCGGCGCGGCTGCGCTCTTTTGGCCCCGCGGGCCGCTGTAGCTCCGGAAGCAGTGATTGGCTAAGACTGAAAAGAGTCGCTGCCTCTGCGATTTCGGTTTCAGTTTCAGTTTCGTCCCATTGTCGGCGGAGGCCGGGCTTGCGGGGTGCCTAGAGTGGAGAATCTCCAGGTGAGCCCGGGACGCGCGGGCCATTCGCAGCCCTAGGGTTCCGTCGCCCCCAGCAGGGTGGGGCGCAGCAGCGGAGCCTGCTGGTGGCCGGTCCCCGCGGCAGCCGCGCGTGGCGCCTGGAACGGCATCCGTGGTGGTCGCCGCCGCGATCGCTGAGCCTGTCCCCGAGACCCTCTCCTTGAGGGGCGCCTGGACCGCGCGGTTTGGAATGGCAGCCCCGGGGCCCCACGGATTTGGTTTCCGAGCGCGCTCCTGGTTGTCGAAGTTCCGTAGGGAACCCCGACATTAGCCTGGGGATTCGGCGGGAAAGCGGACTCCGAACACGGCCAGGCTTCGGCGGGGTTCAGGGCTGCGGGGCATTGCCTACCGGTCTGCAGCTATCGGGGTGCTTACACCTGACCATCAGAGAGTAAGAGCTGGACCAGCGCACCTTAGCAGGTTGGGGATTCCCACCCACAACTGTGTGGCGTTAAGGTCGACCAGCAGGACTTTTGTGTGTAGGGGTGCGCTCGCGTTCCTAGCAGGTTTGGGGTTTTTTTGGTTTTATTTTTTTTGTTGCTGTTGTTCAGGGTGTCGGAGATGAGGGTGATGCACGTAAGGATGATTGTGATTTAATGTGCCTCAATTAGTAATAATACAAGGCTATTGTAGAAAAATTGAAAATACTGAAGAGCTTAGTGAAAAGAAGATTCACAGAACCCTTGCACTTACAATTTCTTTCCATATTCTACTCTTGCCTGTGCTAATTTCTCCTTGAGCTAACATTACCTGTTTTATCACTTCACAGTATATTTAGCATTCCAGTTCTCTTAAAAATTCTTCCTGAATATCCTCTCTAATTTTGTATTTTCTTTTGATTGGCTACTTAGTCCATCATTGTGTAGGTCCCATAAATTACTCAGCCATCCCGACTGTGGGGCCCTTAGGGTATTTGTGAATTCTTGCTTCAGTGTAGCATCCCAGATTATACTCTGATAAAGGTTTTTTTTTTTTTTTAAACTGTATTTTAGATTATTTACTTGGACTAGGTTCTGAGAAGTGAAATTACTAGAATAAGTGCTGTGTTCCAGTAAGGTCTTTTTAGCTCTGCATACACATTGCCAAATTGTTTAACAAAATAGTCTTCATAGTTTACATCATTCATGCAGGACCGTGCCTATTTCACCAAAAGTGTGAGAGCTCGTAATACATTTCTTACATACCACCAATGAACCTGGGTCTCTCTTTGGAATTTTTTTTTTTTTAAATAGTGGTGTCTGGCAGTTCCACTTGCTTGAATTTTGTGAAGGAATCTTCAGAGATTATGTTAGTGTGTGTATTACTGGAGTTACTGTGTAGGCTGACTGACTGTTGGATTGCTTAAGTGATCTTCTAGCATAACTGCCTTATTTTGCAGATGAGGAACCTGAGGCCTTGAGAGGAGAAGTGAGTTATCCAAGGCACACAGCTAATTAAGTAGCAGAGCTGGGATTAGAACTCAGGTGTCCTGCCTCCCAAGTGAGTACTCTTGATGCTGCATTGGGTGGTCTCACTCAACTGCCATACTCGATGTTAGAATTGAAAAAGATGTTCACATCACTTGGACTAATTAGTACTTTTACAATTGTACCAGGTCACAGAGGTGGGATCATCTGAGGGATCTGTGGCCCTGAAAAAGGGGAAAGTGACCTTATTCATGGCCTGGGCGGGAAATCCATTGCTTAGAATGGCAGCCCCTTCAAGATTTTTTGACAGTTGTTTTCAGATTCTCTAAACGTTGGGGTAAAATAGTAAGTTATAATTTATACTGTCATCTGGTTAGAACTTGGCTGTTCTTATTTGTTATACCTTGAAGTTTTGTTTTGTTTTGTTTTTTAAGCTCCTTGTTGCTTTATGACCAGAGAACAATGCTTTTTTTGCTTTAGGGCTTACAGCATTTTGTCACCCACAGTTGACATTTCGGGCCAGATCATGTTTTGTTACGGAGGGCCGCCTTATCCTCTGTAGGAGGATAAGCAATATCCTTGGTCTCTACCTACTAGATACCAGGAGCACCACGTCCTCATTGAGGATAATGCAAAGTGTCTCCTGGTCAAGAACCACTTGCTTATAGGGTTATTTGGGGCACTTCATGTGAATTCCAGTGCCCCTTGCCTAGACAGCCTGATACGGGAAGGCTTCAGGAATCTGCATTTTAGCAAGAATCTCTGTTAATTTGGATGCAGCTGCTTCTTGTACAAAAACATTTCTCTTTTCTGAATCTTTTCTTTGGTGGCTAGTAATAGATGCTGCTATGTTGCAGCTGCTTCAGTGCCTGGACGATGCTGTATCAGTCATTATGCGCATAGTCGGGCGGGGGAGGGGCAGGCTTGTCTTGGCACTGCCCTTTGGTGCCTCTTCCACAGGCCTGGGCAGCATGTGTAGGTACCAGAGATACCAAATGAGTACGACATCTTGGCTGTTCCCGAGAAGCCTAGAACCCCGAGGGAGACTGGGCAGCTGAACGGCATTTACATATTTCAAGAGCTGTCCTTAGTGTCCGATGCCCGCTTGGACACTGATGTGTTCTGCTAACATGTGTTCGCTTGGGCTGTAAAGTTACGTTCCCTAATGGTTTTTTGCTTTTCAATTTTTTTCACCCTACACTGTAAATTCTCTAAGAGTAGGTGGAAGTTTACAGGTAAATCTGGCCAAGAGACAAGAATTGGCGTGTTTGCTGCTCAGTGATATAACTCAGAATCACATTAGCTAATGTTTCTTCCTGTTTGACCATTATAATTCTTTGCAGGCTGATGTCCAGTGATGGAGGCTTTTTGCCCAGAGCTGCTTCTCTCCCACTAGGTCTCCCATGGTCTCTGGCCATTCCCCAGGGTTAGCAGGAGGGCTCTGGGTGCAGCCTGGGCTCTGCTTACCGCCTCACCAGGTGACATGTGAGTGGCTCCCGACTAATGCCTGGCACGTAGTAGGATGAAAAATTTGATTCTCTGCCCACCGCCCCCATGCTTTCTCCTGAAGAAAATCTGCAGGGCACTTTGCAAATGTTCTCATACTAGCCCTCTCAAGCTTCCGACAGGAAATACACTGCCTTTGACTTAGCTGCCACGTGTGAAGATGGGTAATTTAGAACAAGCCCGACCTGGAGTCAGGGAGGGAGCAGAGGCTGGAGGGTGACCGTGGCTTTCAAAGGGAGGGGTTTCGTCAAGGTGACCCTGCAGAAAGGAGGCCTTTGTCCTCCTATGTGTCTGGTTCAAGAGGCCTTTCTCTCCCTTCTGGAATGGTCAGAATGGTTCCTTCTGCCTTATCCAATTTAAAAGATGAAAACTTAAAATTACATGAGCCAAGTGATGGGAAAAATTGTGATGTCGAGACCAATTTAGTCACACAAAATGGATTTATGGGCAAGTCATTAAGTAACAGGGAGCACCAGGGAAGCCTAATGAAGACAAATGTAATAGCTACGGTTTCCTAAAGTGATGGATCAAATGTGTTTGAAGCAACATCCTCTTTCCAAATAACTCTTAAGATATTTTTTTTTCAAGAGATTTAGCAGAATATAGATGCTCTGGAGAATAAAAGAGAAGCGTGCTGTTAGTCTCTCATGTGGCTGACACTCTTGAGGGAGAAAAGACTTCTATAAAAAAAGTAAACAATATAAGATAGTAATCAGTGACAAGTTACATCAAATACAGCCAAATGTGAAGCTCGGTGTGGCCAGAGCAAAGTGAGGTGGCGTGAGCCCACTCTGTCTCCGGGAGACAGCGGTGTTCATGCACACCTCTGCTTCAGTCACTCCTGTGTCCCCTGACCCAACATAGTGTCTCCCCTTCTGGCCGGCGCATAGGAGTCTCCCAGCTTGTGCAGACAGGTGCCCGGGTCCTGCCCAGAATCTCCAAGCGGACCAAACTGCACGTTTGGGAAACGGCCGTAGAGGCCTGAGTCCCGGCCCCTATAGCCTGACCTGCCGTGCTGCCCAGGAACGCGGCCCCGCTGCCTTCTGCGGCTGCGGCCTGTCCTCCTTCCATGTAGATCTGCTCACACTGTCCAGTGCCTTTGCCAAGCTCACTCTCCTTTCAGCGGGCAGGCCCTTTCCTTGACTGCAAGGCCTGGGCTCAGTGTTTCTTTTCTGTGTGCTGTTTGTTTTCTGTGTAATTCTGCCAAGTACATACAACTGAAAAAGTTCTCCCTTTACATCTTTGTTTGTTTTGTTGTGTTGCCTGTTTTGGAGTGTGGTCTCCGAGGGCCCAAGGCCATGTCTTGTTGGTGTTATATCCCTACCTAGCCTGTGCCTGACACTTAGGTGCGGGTGAAAGCTTACGGTGTTGAATGCCTTCAGAAAGAACCCGCCCTTAGTGGGATAGTGGGAGTAAGGACGAGGTTTAATGGCAGAGGTGTGGTCTTTGATGAGCTGAGAAGAATGGTACCTGCATTTTAGAAAGGTGAGGGAAGATAATATTCATAAGAATTTGAAAATAACTTAACACCATCAGCTATACAACTAATAGTCTAGGTTTGTATTCCTTTTTCTGTCATTAACTGGATAAGGTAGTTAATAATATCCCTGTGAACTAGATTTTCACATCATGATGCCTCTTAGTGGTTTTTGAACACAAAATAAACAACTAGTTTGATCTCAGTCTTGTATATGAAGAAACTGGCATAATGGGATTTAGCATCTGATAGGAAATGAACCTAAGACTCATGGGTTGAGACACTATCAGGCCTTCAAGGTTAATAGTCTCTCTAGATCCATTCAGCCACAACACAGCACATGTTCATCCCGCACATAAATAAGGCAGGTTACAGATGAATGGGAAGATTTGTTTTTTATTAAACTCATTACAGGTACTGAATCTGTTTCAGTGTTTACTTTGTATTTACTTGTTTTCCCCTGTGCTCAGAACAGCATAAATAACACTGTTGCATCCAGCATGGGTAGAGGTTGTCCAGAATAGTGGCGATAATTTCAGCTATCTGTAGAGACTGTGTAGCAAAAAAATTAAGTGACTACTCAGTGGAAAAGTTGAATTAAAATCTGTTGAGAAAAATAATCAGTTGATCCCATTAAAATTTTTTCAAGCCTCAGGGAAATGGAGTGGGTGAATCCACCTCCCCAATAACAGCCACAGACTCAAGAGTAGTGTTTGAAACTTACATGTTCTGTTCTTTAACTTAGGATGCTGACTTTTCTTGGCATTTCCAAAGTCTTTGTACTCTCAGTTTTTGCTTGACTACAGTTATGTTACATTTGTTTACCAGAATATTTTGAGAGATAACTCTTACATAACAAGACAAGTTTTAAAAGGAGCGATGGGCAGTTCTGTATGTCTGATGTGATTGGTTGGGTGAGTAATGCTCTTTCTGTGTTTTAGACTCCTATTATGCTTACATTTTAAAACTATTTTTCTTTATTATGTAGAGTATATGTCTGCTCTAATTATAATAGAATAAAAATCTTTGGCTGTACTAGCAACTTTCAGGAGGTTGTATGAGGTTGCGATTTTGGCCATGACTTACTGGCTGTGTGACCTTGGGCATGGTGTTTAACCCTTTCTGTGTCTACTTCATCTGTAAAACGAGGATAAAAACAATACCCACGTCACCAGGTAGTGTGGTTTAAATGGAGAAGTGCGCTTTAAGTGCTTAGATACGTGCTGGCACGGAGGACGTTCAAATAGTAACTCTCAGTTATGATTATAGTTAATTCCAGAGGTACTACTTTGGCATCAGTAGTTTGTAAGTGTGTCTACATTATATAACAGTCTTCAAAATAGGGCTAATTTGAGCTTGAATGCCACTTCTCTTGCTTTTGGGGGCAAATTATTTCATCTTTCTGTGTGCTTTTATTTTCATTAGCAAAGTGCAGATATGAAGCCCTTCTTGCCAGGGTTCTTATAAAGATTAAATTTGGAAGTGTCTATCAGGATCTTAGCAGAGTACTCAGCGTAAATAAAATAAGCATTTCCTAAGTGGGAGGCTGGAAGTGGGGGTAATGGGCAGACTGGTGTGCGTGTGAGACAGCGGCGACAAGTGGAGATGAACAGCTGCGTGATGCAAGGCTCTTCTGCCGCGAGCCTGGGTCAGGGCGGGCTGGCGAGAGGGTCCGAGGGAAACACTTGGCTTAGCGTACGGCCCATCACAGGCCCTGCAGACGCATGGGCTATTGTGCGGTTGTGGGGTCGTGTTGAGTCTTCACGTGTGCTGCTTTGACACTGGACCTTCTGTAAGAGCTTCAGGGCCTTTTAGTTGAACTAACTTCTGTCCTTACCTTTCTTGCCCCTTTTCAGGTTTCTGATCAGGATTGCTAAAATGAGTCTGCGGAAGCAAACCCCCAGTGACTTCTTAAAGCAAATCATCGGACGGCCTGTTGTGGTCAAATTGAATTCTGGAGTGGATTATCGAGGTAATATTTTTCTGCTTCATTCTCACTGGTGTAATTAAATAAGTAAATATGACTTACTGATTTTTATTAATCTCTTAAATGTACCCAGTGGACCAAAGAAACCATTGGTTGTCAGCAGTTTCTGTGCCCGCTTCTTTCTCTGCCTCTGAGATGGTTGCTTTTAGAGACAGCACTCTGACCCCCGCGTGTGCTCTGACTTCCGGGGTGTTTGTGGGACTGCTATCTCCTTGCCTCTGCTTTGAGATCCGGTGTGCCTGCCTCCCCTGGGCCCCGGGACCAGCCAGGGGTGCCCAGGCCCCTCAGGCAGGAAGAGCCAGCTGGGTGCTGAGGAGCTGCTGGCACAGCGGCACTTGCTCCTGCGGGAGGGTTTGGGGCTGGCAGCAGCGACTCAGGCAGCGGCGTTGCCCATCGTGAGCTTCCCACTCACGGGACATGCGGGTCATCCACAGTCACCTTTCGGTGCTTACACAGGATGCTCTTTTTAAGGTGGTGACACTACCGAAATTCACTTTGTGGGAGAAACGGTACCAAATTCCATTTTTAAAAGTCACCGAATTCCTAATCTTCCAACACTGAGACAGGTTAAACTCCCTGGAACGTTTTTCAGGTACAGAAAACTAATTCATTAGCAGAGGTTTAGGGCCTTTTTCTTAGTCTTGTTTGACTAATTCTTGCTCTCTTTTCTGAGTAGTGATAGTAATCTCTGGAGCAGTTTTCTCTTTTCACACATGCAGACTTAATTTTACTGAGCGCTTATGGTGGGTCCGGTGTGTGCTGGTCACTTTGATTTTCATTTTCTGTTCACAGAAGTCCTCTGAGGTCCCTGTTGGCTGTGCCCACCTAGTCGGGCAGGAACTGGGGCGCCAACTCCAGCTTCGCTCAAACGCCTGGTTAAGAACTCACTCTGCTGTGCCTGGAGTGTTTTGGTTTCTCAATATTAATAACATATCTCCAGTATAATTTGAATTTATAGTGAAACTAATGGATTTATACTGATGAGTGAGATATTGTGACGTCCCTTGCACTGCTTCTCACCCTTGAACTTCTGATGAGCCTGAGAGGGGATGCAGTCCACTTCTGGAGACCCAGGCAGACTCGGTAGTCGACTGGGTGGAGATACTGTGTTTGGTGTCTTCTCAGTGCCCACTTCATGGAGGGGATCAGCAAAGCGCCTGACCTTCTTGTCTCTGCTCTTTAGGGAAAATTTTTCTGTTTTTAAAGGTAATATGTGTTGTGAGGTTTTTTTTTTTTTCTTTTTTTAAGAAATTTCAAAGCAAATAATGGAGAAAAGTAGACTCCAGAAGAAAGCAACATCTCCCAAAATTCTACTGTCCAGAAACAATGAGCCTTACCGATTTGGACCTGTCTGCAGGTCAGCACGCTCTTACATGTGTGGGGTCAGCAGCGCCTGCACCCTGGTGTTTTGATAGGAAAATGTGCCTTCAGCGCTGGACCGTGCAGGGTGCCGCGGCCGCATGGGCGTGCTGTGCGTGGCGGTGCTGCAGTTCTGCGTTGGTGTGTAACCAGCCCCTGTGAGCGGACAGTCCGGCATTTAGCTGTGGTTGCTGTTGTAAACGGCTCCGCTCCTTTGCCGTCTGTCTCGAGCAACTGTTCAATCATCTCTTTCGAACGGACTCCTGGGGCTGCGGTTTCTGAGCCGCAGAGCAGGTCAGACAGGCGGCCCTGGGGCGGCGTGCATTCTCCTCCGTGTTCGCGCGGCCCTGTGTCGGCCTCGTTCTCCTTCCGTCCTAATTGGCGACCAGTAATAGTTCATTTCTGTTTCTCTGTATGCTGAGGCTTGCCGTCCTTTCCCATGGGTAGCGATCAGACATTCTTTCCTTTCGTGAATGTGCCTGTTCATGGCTTCCGCACTGTTAAAGCAAAATGTTGCACACTGTTGAGAGCATTGCTACAAAGAACGCTCTCATTCTGTGGTCAAATAAAAACCAAACCAAACAAAAACTAAAACCCCAGCTCTCTGAAACAGTGGACAAGAGTTTTTCTCACAACAACAGTTTTTCTTTGGGTTTGACAAAACTCTGTATTTTCTGTGAGTCATGGTAGTTTTATCTGTTAGAGAAAGGAAGGGATTACAATTATAACCTCCCAGAACCTTTTTCTTAAAAAAAAACAAACAAAAAACTTTGCTATGAGAATAGATGTTTTTATTAGAAGTGAACATTTTAGTTTGAAATGCTTCTGATGCATTGTCAAACAGATTTGCATATTATGTCTCAGAAGTTTCTCGCTTTTATGGTTGTTTAATCATAGAATTAATACATCAGGAAATAAACTGTAAAGTTGAATCTTAAGTATCCTTTTGACAGGAAGTAATTGTTAATGTTCACAGTCCCTCCCGATTCTTTGAAAGTTTACAGGCTTTGGCAGAACTCTGTTGGGTTAATGTCTTGTGCTCTCATTACACACAATTTTGAAAAGGAAGTTTTGTTTAGAGGATAACGGGGCCAGAAGCAGAGAGTGAGGAGCATATTAATGAAGTTGAGGCTTAATGAAGCTATCGACTTGGTTAATTGAATCAAATTTGTAGTATTTGCTTGCACTTAAAATTTTTTTTCCTAGAAAAGGTCACTTTAAGTTAGAGAAGTGAGAGGCTTTTATATATTTTTTTCATCTTTCAAAAAAAAAAAAAATCACCTGGTCAGATTTTGCAAAATTAAACCATCTTGGCACAACTAAAAAGATTCACCCAATTTCCTTGAAAGCTCCCTAGAATGATTTAGCTGTTTTTCTGTATTAGCCTGGATTTCAAAATATTATAACTGCAACAAAACAGAAAGGGACGCGTTACCAGGCGGCCGGCTGCCCGGCATTCTCAAGCTGCTTTCCACTGTGAGTCGCAGCTTGAAGATGCTCTTTCAGGAGCACCTGCTGTCTCCTCTTCTGTTACTTTAACAGATTGTGGGGACTTCCTCTTCACCCTGGAGGACATTCATTTGCAGCAGTGGATGCTGTGAAAGAATGAAATAAATCTGCCAGACCCATGTTTCACTCAGTGGCTAAACTAAGAAATGCCACTGAAAGTGAGGAGTCTTGGCTAATGGTCATTTGCTCCCGCATAATTGCCCACTCCCTTTTTTAGTTTTCAGAGAAGGGTGTTCTATTATTCTACTTTTGTGAAGGCTTTTAAAGTTGCTGTTATCCCACATACCATGAAAAAAGTGACGGTTGTTTTTCCTGCTTTCACACTGTATGCTTCTTAGCCTCTATTCAGATGGGCATGAAGTAAAGACATTTTTTTGTACTTCCGTCTAGTGCGTTTTGGTTACACTGAATTTTTATATTAAGCATGTAAGAGCTAACAAATAGAGATTGTCAGCTATAAGGTATGCCCTGTGATTTTCAACTCTTATTTGCTTTGTATGTTTTCTCTTTGACGCCATCTCTCTCCAGGGGTCCTGGCTTGCCTGGACGGCTACATGAACATAGCCTTGGAGCAGACGGAAGAATATGTGAATGGACAGCTGAAGAATAAGTATGGGGATGCGTTTATCCGGGGAAACAATGGTAATTAATATTCCTTCCCTCTGTAATTGTACAACATCTGAAATAAGCCTTTGTGTTTATAATCGGAATCACCAGTAGATTTTCTAGATAACTTAGAAGTTCAGTTTTAGTTTTGTTTGTTAGTTTTAAATTCTTATATCTCAGATCTTCAGTGTATCTCAGATCTTCAGTGTGGCCATCTTTTTAGTGGCTTCATGGACGTTTGGAACTAGAAACTCTCCCCCACTTTGCCGAGGAGGCACTGAGGGGCCCTGGTATACCGACCCAGAACCCTGTTCTGGTGAACACAGTCGATTATGTTCCCGCAACACTGCCTCTCACACTGGGAGCGGGGGCTGTGGGAACCGCCCTCGGTTTGCATCACTTGGCAGTTCGCTTGTGCTGTCTGTGCTCTGTCTGCCAGTCATTCACATGCTCTTTGTGCAGAGTCTCTCCTTTAGTTGGACAGAAATGACCAAACCGGAAACATGGTTCTAAAGTTACTCAGCTTTTTAACAGCTAATATATTGCTGTGATTATTGAGTTTATTTTTAAGTACCTTGTTTAAAAACACATCATCTCTAAAGTCATTTGAAATTTTCAGGGGGGAGGGGATGACGACATGAAAACCGTGGGGGTCTCCCCTGGCCCTTCCCACGCTTTGGTCCCGTTCCCCAAGTGGAGTCTGGGACTCGTGAGTTTGGGTTTTTTTTTTTTTTTTTTTTTTTTTTAATTTATTTTTTAGAGAGAGGGGAAGGGAGGGAGAAAGAGAGGGAGAGAAACAGCAATGTATGGTTGCCTCTCACATGGCCCTCACGGGGACCTGGCCTGCAACCCAGGCATGTGCCCTGACTGGGAATTGAACCGGGACTGCTTGGTTCCCAGCCCGCGCTCAATCCACTGAGCTACACCAGCCAGGGCTGGGTTTTTTTATTGATGGACATTCTCTAGTTATGGGGTAACTTCTTCCACGCCCTCAGGAGTTCGAACCCCTTACTGTGAACTAAACATCCCAACTTTCTGTAGGTGTTCCATCTTGTGTTCTTACAGTACCACGTGTCTTTTTGCTTTTTAGTTCTTCTAACACGTAAAATTTCCCCTCCCATTTTTCATCTTGTTCTTACTTCCTACGCTTACTAAGAAATGTTTCGATTTTCCTCCATCTGAAGACACCCGATAGCCAGTCAGGTGCAGGTTCTGTGAGTAAGCAATAGGGTGGATCCTGCCACATGAACACGGCATCTGGAACGTGCCCCGTTTCCCAGGGATGTTGTTACTGTCGTTCTGATGCTTCCCTTCGTCTGGCTTTTTCCACGACGTCGTCATCGGCGGCAATTATTTTTAGACACCCAGAGTCACATCCTTGACTCTTAGATGAGGATCTTGGCCTACTCGATTAATCCATGCTCTGTTCTTTGATCAAGATAGCTCTGAATGTTCACTTTGAACAAATCTCGGGATCTGAGTCGGCTTGAAGGCTGGGTGGGGAGGCATACCTCTGGGGAAGGGTGACCAGAGTGACCCGGCCACGCACTCTATGCCTCGTCTCCTGAAGAGCTCTGTCTGGAGTCACCAGGGCACTGGCAGAGCCCAACTTTGGCTGACACCAAAGGCTGATGTTTTACCAGGGAACTCGGAATAAGGACTTGGGGTTTTTTTGTTTCTGTGTTTAATAACAAACTCCTCAGCCCTTGTTCATCCTGCTGCAATTAAAAAGATAAACAGCAAATGTAGAGTTTCTGTTGGGGGGTGGATGAAAATACAGTCTTTATTTGTAATCTGACGTCCAGCCTGGTAAGATTTATTGATTTACTGTACTTTATAATTACCCGTAATTATGAAACATCCTTGGATTCGAGTGACTGTCACGGGCACTGTGTTTTATCCTCCTGGTCCCAGCAGTCAGTCCGACGTGTGGCTAGGACTAGACCGCGGTCCCGTGAGACACGGAACCCGGGTCTGTGTTCACAGAAGTAGGCTCACAGCGGCGCCGGGCCAAAATCCGTGTGCTTTCAAAGCTTGCTGGTACGCTCCTTCAGGACGGGTTTCAGTTTATTTCTTTTCCTTTGCAGTGTTGTACATAAGCACGCAGAAGAGAAGGATGTGACGACGTCGGGGGTCCGGTGCTCTTCACGCTTGGATATATTTTTTTATGAGATCTTTCCCTTTTTTTAATATAATTTGTCGTATTTCATAAAAGTTTGTGATTTTTCACTGACGTGTGAGTAAGTAAATGTATAAAATGGTGGATTTAATTGTAAAGAATTCTTTCCTATTTAAGTTTCGGTCAATTTTCTGTTACCTCTCTGTCAGTGTGCAAAATACAAAAAAGAATAAAAAAAAGGAAAATCTTTTGTTTCTCTCTACATGACGTTTTTTTAAAAAGATTTAATTTGTTTATTTTTAGAGAGAGGGGAAGGAAGGGAGGAAGAGGGAGAGAAACATCCATCGGTTGGTTGCTTCTTACATGCGTCCCATCCAGGGACCGAACCCACAGCCCAGGCATGTGCCCTGACAGGAATCGAACTGGGGACCTTTTGCTTTGCTGGATGACACCCAACCAACTGAGCCACACCAGTGAGGGCCCTGCACGCTTTGTAACTTAAGTTCCCAGGAATGTCATTTGGTTTGATCGCTTTACTTACTCAGCTGACTAAAAAGGTGCACGTGATGATAATCCAAACAGCATAGAGATGTCCTCCTTTATTCCATCCTCTTCTGTGTCCCCCACAAAGTCCGTGAGTGAAAGTGGTCTACACAGACACCCAGTTTCAGTCCGGGGTTCAGAAGGGCCCAGGAGGTCAGAAGCCCAGCTTCTGACACAGTCACCTGGATAGACAACAGGATCGGGGGTCTAACAGTGGCACTCCCACAGAAGGAGTGGGCGTACGAACTGATTTGGGGGAGCAGTTTGAAAGGTTCCCAATACTGCAGTTAGGTGAAAGTGTCCATTTCAGCCCGGCCTGTCACTGTCATCCCGCATCTCCTCGAGTGCAGTGAGACCTGTTGGAGTTCCTCCTCCCTTTCGGGAGGGTCAGCACCCATGTCCCGCTCTCATCTGGGGACAGCCAGGAGGGGCCGTTCCTGCGCATCTGTCTGGCAGTCCAGGAGATTAAGGCAAAGCTTAGAGTTCATAAACTCGCTCAGGTTTCAGTTGCTAACCTGCCTGGGGAAGAATTTGTCCTCGCTCTTGCCCAGGGAGGGGCACTCAGGAACCCTCCCAGAGGGCAGCTGTGTGTGCGCGTGTGACGCCGTCCCAGGCATTCACAGGGCTTGGCACCCGGTGGGCCCTCTGCGTTACGGGACTCCCACTGAGAGGGTTTTCACAGTGTATTAATGAGATTTCCACAGCCCTGCTTTATTCCCTGAGCAGTGCATGCTGTCTCCAGGGACAACAAATATATCTGGGCACTGTGGTTGAGCGAACACCAGACAATTGTGTGAACGTTGTATTGGCCTTCCTCCTCCCGCCCTCCCCGATCTAAACAATTGCCTGGTTGGAGGAGGTGGGGGCCGGATCGGTAAGGAGGGGCAGGGGGTGGTGCTGCTTCTGGAGCGGTATGTGTGGCGCGCTCTTGTTTTTAAAAGATCACAGAGTAAGTAGAGTAAGTGGAAACAATTAGTTTTTAATTAATAACTCGGGAAAGGTGAACCATCACTTTGCAGGGTTTGACTGTGTATACACCAAAACTAAAACACGAAGCTATGCTTCAATAATTTATCATTTCTTGACAGGGGCTTGAAAAGGGTCCAGTCTGTAAGTACAAATCACCAATTTGCTCTGTTATAAATGACTTCTTTTAGGGAGAAAATGGATGTCCCCCCGAGTGCAGCGTACGTGTTCTCATTTGTTTTCTAGAATCTGTGGGGCTGCCAGGTTGCCACGTCCCTTCACTCACTCACACCAGCTGCTTCTCAAGGCCGTTCATTTCCTATTTCCCACCAACCTGTAGCATCCTGTTTGTGCCGCCTTCTTCCCTGAGCTTCTTGGTATATATCTTTATATTTCCCTTGCCATTTCTCTTAAATAGTTCTACAGAGGGCAGTGTTTTCAACCATGGAACTCCTTTTACTCAAAATCAACTTTGGGAAATGCTGCCATTTGTATGGTGACAAGGACCTTATTAGGCACTGTACCCAATGCACGTTGTCTCCACAGAGTAGAACTGTGAAACAGAGTAGCGTAAATGCTAAAATGACTTTTTTCTTAACCGTAGTCTCCTAGAGGTCAGTGAATGGTTTCCAGTTGCATTATAGCAAAGACATCTGTTCTAAGTTGAGGAATTTTTCACTTGAGTGAACATGGATTCCCTGTCTCCCTGCCCCCAAACCCTGGCTGCTATGCGCGCGCTCTTGGGCTGTGACAAAACAGAATGTTTAGTGAGAGATGGAACTTGTGCTTGATTCTTTAGACTATTTGACTTCGTGTTCTGTTTTGGTCTTCTCAGCTATTCCTTGGCTAATCTTCCAACAAGCTGAATTGATTCTGACTTCAAAACTGTTTATCCCAAAACAGAGCTGTTGACAAGTACAAATACAGATGGCGGACATGTGGTATGGTTTTCCTGTTCTCAGCATCCAGTAAGGGGATGGTATTGAGAGGTGGTTTACGTCGTACGCTTTTTTATTCAGTGCAATGCAAGTGCTTAGTTACGGGCAAACAGTAACCGTATTGAAGGGATTTCCTTAGGTTCTAAAATCTCGGCAGCATTAGGTTTGCTGCCTTGGAGGCGGTGATAATCTGTGAGAACAGCAACAGCGTCTGGGGGGTAAACTTGTCAGGTAATCCCACTGACTCACGAGGGACCCCAGTACAGCACTCCAGGCAGGAGGGCCAGTCTGTCCCCTTAGTGCAAACGACACTGACCTCTGTCCTCAGAGACAATGGTCCTCAGAGTATTGGCTAGCTCTTCTATTCAGAGGCAAATTCCAGCCCATTCTGTGGCCAGGGCTGTTCTTTACAGCCCAACTGCATTAACGTTCCCTTCACAAAAAGAAATTTTTGGTGAAAGGAAGTCACAGTTTGCTGTCCCGAGTGACCCTGTTTCCGGAGGCCCCATACTTGACAGCATGGCTCTGACCGCCTGGACCAGACCGACCCGGTGGTTGTCGAGCCAGACTCCACTCTGGGGTCACAGGGTTAGTCCTGACCTCTCCGGGGTCAGAATAGCCGGCAAGGACTGTGTCTGGTCGTGTGTAATGTGCTCCCATGTGTAATGCACACCCATGTTTTTGCCCAAACTTTGAGGGGAAAAAATCGTTTTAATTCAATTATTTATTTGTATTTAGGTACTTTTTTTTGTATTAGAAAGAGTATTATTTTGCATACGAATATTGTTACTGCTTTCTAGAGTTGTACTTTTAATACATAAGCATAAGAATTAAAAACATTTATATAGATACAGAATTGGTACCACTCCATGTATAATGCACATCCTTATCTTTCCCTCAAAAATTGGGGCAAAAAGTGCTCATACATGGTAAAAATTCGGTCCTTTTATTCCAGCAGCTGCCGCCTGTCATCCCAGTGCACAGTGGCACAGCACCAAGGCTCTGCCCTCCCAACTGGCCAGCTTCAACTCGCCCGTTGGGGTCCAGTTTGCCAGAGTGAGGACAAGATGTCAGAAGTGGACAGGCAAGAGTGGTACGTGCCAAGTGACAGGACAGTGGAAGTGACACACACTGACATCTGCCCTGCACCTCTCTGAGCCAGCTTCCCTTGTCTGGGAGGTGGAGGAGGTGGCCAGGCAGTGGAGATTTGAGGAAGTGGTGACGGAAGTCAGTTCAGCATTTATGGCACAGCACGGCAGCGCAGGCAGGGCGCCGGGCCAGACCTCGTGGGATGCTGTAGTGAGTGCGACCCTGCTCCTCCCCTCCATACTGAGTTTGTAAGTCTCGGTGTTCTGGGAGAAAGTGGTGCTCTCTGTGCTTTTTCTTCTAATTGGACCAAAATTTTGAGAATTCTTTTTAAAATCTGAATGCTTTAGATGGATTCGATAATCTCAACCATATGTTCATGCCTTGGAAGTCCAGATAACCTCAGGACTAGATAATGTTGAAACATGATTATCTCCATCTGTTTATCTCGTTTCCCCACAGGTCCATGTGGCTCTGCCTCCCATCTTCATACTTGTTTTTCCCAGCTAGCACAAGCCAGATTTTCTGTTTTGATTCATCTGTCTTATTGAAACATTTTCTTTTCTTAGTAATAGTTTGGAAGTAACAGCAGCTAGAAGGTGGACATACTGTCCAGAAAGTATCCAGCCATGTGATGTGAAAAATAGAAACATTTATTGAAGAAGATACAAGAAACATTGTACACAGGACAGTGACACCTCAGTCACCGTCAAAGTAGGCACCTTGGGACCTCACACAATTTTCCCAATTGCCATCAGCTGCCCCAATGTATTTTCCTGAATCTCATTGATGGTTAAAATCTCTTACCTTTCAAAGGGGATTTAAGTTTTAGGAAAAGCCAGAAGTCGCAGGGTGCCAAATCTGGGCTGTACAGGACCTGAGTCACCTGGGTGATTTGATGTGTCACCAAAAATCTCTGCATGAGATGCAATGCATGAGCGAGCATGATGTTATGATGAAGCTGCCAATCACCAGTTGCCCATAGCTCTAGCCGTCAAAATCATCTGAACAGCTTCTGTGGAGGATGTTCAAGCTTAATGCAAAATGCGATGCAGATTTATTGCTGTACTTGCTCAGTCATTTGGAATGCGATGGCCACACAGTACACATGCTCACTCAACGGCCTCTACCGCCCCCACTGACTAGTACAGTGAAGCCGTCATTGTTCACATGTGTGCATTCCAGTCCACTCTCCTTGGTTGCCAGGTTACACAGGTGTTGTGCAAACCATTCTCATTATATTAAAAATGGCTGGACTTTTTCTGGACAGACCTCACATCTAAGATCTTCAGAAAAGTATAAAACACTTGAACAGTTGGGATAGACTAGTTTTTGAGGTCTTGTTTACAAAATGTTCAAATCCATGTGGACTCCATTTATTCCAAGTTTTGTAATGGGATGGATGCTGATGGGTTTGGCAAAATGCTGTAATGACAATGTGGATTGAAGGAGAGCCAGTCTGCGAGAAGTTTACATAAAATCATTTTAGCGAAATTTCTTTTACCATCGTGTGCACACAATATTCCATATCACGGGTCAGTGTTGATATCAAATAGGGCTTCTACTGAAACTGCAAAAATAAACACAACAAAAGGGGTGAGTTGTTTAGGAGGTTGTTTGGGTTCATTTGATGCAGGCGTGTCCGGAACATATGATGGTGACGTTTAATCAGTACAGTGTCTAGACTGCAGAACTAGAGCGGAGACCCCGACCTCACCGTTGCCACCGTCTCTGCCATTCTGGCTGACAGTATCGAGCAGTTTCCTTGTGCCAGGCGCTGTCTAAAGCACCTGTATCATCTCATTCCGTCCTCGAACCAACCAGCCATGGTCTCTCTTCCTCTCTTTTAACACATTGAACAAAATTTCTTAACTTTGTGGACAAAAATAGTTTCTGGTATGACTGCAGGAGGCTTAACTGAGTCTTGGAGACGAGGAAGATTTAATCGTACGTATACAAATAGCTGCGTGAACAACTGCACTTAAAATGTGTTACAGTCTTCCTGCTTGTATGCAGTTTAATATTTTCATCAGGTAAAGGAATAAAAGATTTTTCAGATACTGTAGACACAGACAAAATCAAGAGTAAAAAAGCTCAATAAGCTAGGATAAGAATAAAGCAATCAACTGTAAACAAAAAGCACTTCAATTTAGGCTTTAGGTTTGTTTTTTATATATATATATATATACACAAGATATATATATCTTTTAAGCATGTAACAGTTTGGAGCGACCCAGAATTATTGAGTCTTATTGTTGCAAGCAACTTTCAATCCCTGTGTGCTCTGACCTCCGGTGGCCTGGCTTTCGCTCCTGTCTGGTGATAGCTGTCACTGCTGTGTGTCCTTCTGCCGGTATGTGCAGTCCCTGCACAAGCTTGTGAGAAATCGAACAGTCTCCCATTCCACAGATGGGAAAAGTGAGGTTCACCAACATTAAGTCGCTTGTCCAAGGGCATGCATCTAACTTGCCGTCTGTCTTCTGAGCTCATCCTCCATATCTTGCTTGTCAGCCCAAGTAAAATGTCAACTTGAGAGAAGAGATCCCACGGATGCTTTCCTGCATCAACTGCTGACTGTCTTAAGTATTGTTTTGCAAATAAGCAAATACCAACGAGCTTAACATCCTGCTCTCCTTGTTGTCCTTTAGTAGGGAGAGTGGAGGAGCGGATCATTGGGTGGAGAAAGAGCACTAAACTATTCTTGTTAATGGAAGAAAGTGCACAGTAGCATAAAGAATGAAGCAAAAGTCGACAAGCCTCCAGAGTGTACAATATGTAAATGTCTATTGCATTCCCATTTTTAAGAACCTAGAGTTGAGTTTGAAGAAAACTGTGAGAATTTTTCTCTTTTTACACAGATGGTTCCAGAGCTCCAGAAATCTGTAGGCTTTAAAACATTTTATCTAGGTAATTTTGAGATGCTCACTAGGATCGATACTAGGATGGCCAGTGTGTGTGTGAAAACACTAGCAAGCAGACAACAGCATGGCGGTTACCAGAGGGGAGGGGAGGGTGGGGGGTAGAAGAGGCTAAAGGGGGTCCAATGTATGGTGATGGAAGGGGACTTGACTTTGGCTGGTGAGCACACAATGCAATATACAGATATGTGTTATAGAATTGTGCACTTGAAACTTACATAATCTTATGAACCAAAGTCACCCCCAATAAATTTAATTAAAAACCACTGGTCAATTTCAATGGTGGGGAAAGGTTGTTAGTGAGTTACCAAAGGCACATGCTCCATGTTCAGAGACCTCTGGTTCTTCCCCCTGCCCCTCACTCCCCAGTGTGGTTTGGCCTCCTCACTATGATACAGTCCAGTACAAATCTCATCAGAATTTGATTTCTGCGAGTTTTCAGCCTTCTTTCCTCCTCCCTCAAAGCCTTCCTTCCAGGCAGGTCTCACACATGCCAGGCCCGTTCCAGGACTCCGTGGTTAAGTTCTGTAGGTGGAAAAGCAGAAACAAGCACACACACAGAGAGCCCTCTCCCACTGATCCCAGCACAGGAGAGGGGAGTGACCAGAGAGCTCTGGGAAGTGACATTCGAGTTCAGCTTGCTCTGTCACCTAGTTCCCTCCAGCTGTCCTTTGCCTCTTAGCTCAAATGATCTGTGTTTCTTGAAACGTCCAGAATCCCCAGTCAGCCTGATTGGTTGCTGCTCACCAATGAAGGGATTGATGTCTGGGGAAACCGGTGCTTCTGACCAACCAGTCCTGGCCAGAGGGAGAGGTGGTCACAGGGTAGGCAGGGACCCTTCCTAGGGCTGAAACAAGGGCAGATCCTCTAGAGGCGTGCGTCCAGGTCTTTAGAAGCCCCTGGGAAGCTTCTTCAAAAGCAGAAACCAGCTCAGCAGGGCCTGCAAGTCTGCATTTCTAATGAGCTCTCAGTGGGGTGGGTGCTGCAGAGCTCCTGGTGGGTGGGCCCCTATTTTGAACAGTGAGACTCAATAGGGGTTGCAGTCAGGGCACAGACTACAGTGCACGCAGCAACTTCATCTTATTCTAGAATGTTCTCTGTTCTTTATTGACAGGAAAGACTCTGCTCACTGTTTCAAATGCAGTTCAAATGTCACCTCTCTGAACCCTTTTGGGGCTTTCATAGAGTTCATCTCATTTAACTCCTTTAAAAAAAATCCCACTTACCATTTGCCTCATAGTTACTTGTGTTGGCTCCATTTTTTTTCGTTTACTCTGCTTTTTCACACAAGGCTTTATGTGCGTGAAGTTGTGCACAGGCTATGCGTTTTACCAAGCCCGGGCAGTGTGTGGCCACCACAGCCGATTCGGATCAGCTGCGTCGCCCCCAACGCGCTGCCTTCGCAGTCACTCCGCCCCACGGCCCAGCCCCTGGCAACCACGGGCCTGTGTCGGTTCCCACAGGTTCGCCGTTTTCAGAACGTTCCAGAAACAGAATCGTACGCCCTGTAGCCTTTGAGCCGCCCCCATTTTCTTGCGTGTAGTTACGAATCTGGACAGTGTCATCGCCTTTGTTTTTTGTCCAAATAAATGCCTGGCACACATTTGGTGTGCAGATCCTCACTTTAATAACTTTTATTGTCATCGGTCAAACGTCCTTTGAGAAGCCCGGCATCTTCATCAATAAATCCCAGATGGGATGGGGCCTCTGGGGGCTTGGGGGTTTTACTGACTGACTTTGTGCTGAGTCTTCAACTCGGTGTTTTCCTAACTTGCCTAGTCAAAAGCATCTCCTGGGGTGTGGAATAAAAATACAGGTTTCTAGTACTGTCTCCTGCAGATTTTGATTTCACGGGCCTAGAAAGAAGCCTGGGGAATCCATACCAGTGCTTCTCAAATCTTGCTTGTACCAGAATAACCGAGAAGGCCTGTGAAGCCACAGATTGCCAGGCTCTGCCCCTCAAGTCGCTGCTTCAGTAGGTCTGGGGTGGGGGCCAGGTGATGCTGACTATGTGCCTGGTGACCCCAGTTTGAGAACCACTGCTCTGCAGGCTCTGGGCGATGATGAAGGGTCTCAGGTGATTCTTATATGTTTCCAAATTCGTGAAAGCCAGTATCCAGCTTCGGTGAAATTGAGAGGCAAGGGAGTGTGCTGGGGAGCTTTCCTGTGCGGAGCTCAGCTCTCTGGCATCAACCCCCCCGCCGCCGACCAGGGATGACGTTGTCAGCCCACACGGACTCGGCAGCACAGGACGCTGAGGCTGGCTGATGCCTTCATTCTCCCCCAGCAAGCAGACCAAGACGAAGGCATCCGGCTCCCGCTGAGGATGCCAGTGCAAGCCGTGGGCAACGCCTGTGCCCGTTCTGTCGAGCTCTGCACATGGGCTTGAATGGTGTTGGTGTGGAAACGGGCTGAGTATGTGCGTGTGGTCTTAGAGCAAACCAATGCGATTAAGGCTGGATTTGGACGCGGAGGGGCAGCTCCTATGGATGCCAGGATGAGGGTAACAGCTGTTTCCCTGCCCATTAGAGGAGAAACTGAATGGAGAAGAAAAGGCACATCCTTGTTTAAAGCAATCCCATTAAACCTGAAGGCACGCATACTCTTAGGCAAGTGCGTGCTTCTCAGTTCAGGTAGACGAGGTGCCAGGAGATCAGAGACCACCAGGTCTCGGGAGGGAAGCATGGGACTGTGGCTGCGGCGAGGTCTGTGGGACGTGGCACTTAGCCCCCTTCCTCTGTAGGCGGCTGGGTTTGATCTGCCTTTGGGAGAGGAGACCACCTTCTGCAGTCAACAAGGGTGCAAGGGGCACTTTCTGTGTGACCCTTCTGAAAATGGGCAGGGTCCTGGGCCCCGTCGACTGAGAATATGCTTTTATGATTCATGGTTCATTGTCTCCGAATGTGCTGGGAAGCCCTAGGAGGGTGCCTTGTGGTGTAGAGGTTTCTGGTCACGGAAAGCCAACCCAGAAGAGGAAGGTATTATTCAAAAGACTCTTAAGTCTGAGAGATTTGACCTGGAGAGCACCCGCCAGCTGCTGCGTCTGGTCAGTGCGGAGGGTGGGGGCAGCAGCTGTGTGTGAAGGTAAGACAGGGCTCCATGAGGGCTGATTATTTCGTTGCATGGATGATCTCTTCACTGCTTTTATAACTAGTTTCACCAAATCTTTATGTTTTATTTTTACCCTCTAAAACCAACTTACTAGGGAGGAGGGCTGGCATTGCTTTGCATTGCTCCTTAAAGCAAAATATTAGCGGAACTTTTAAAATACCCGTGCAGAGGACTATAAAAACAAACAACTAATTTTTATTAAATACCTGTCCACCTTACATATTTATTCTGAGAGCTTTTTACCTGTCTTATTTGTCATCTCTCATTTTATTTTCACCTGTAAACTTCTTTTCACAGTCGACTTTTAATTCTTTCTGTGGATGGCCATTCAAGGTGGCCAACAAAAGCAAATTTACTCTGTAAATGTTGTTTTATCCAATCATTTTGTTCCATTCCTGAGCCAGTTCTTTTTCTGCCACTGTATTTAACAAGGCATAGGAATGGATTGGCTTGGCTGTAACTCTCTTTGCTCCCTTAGTCTGCAAAAAAGTAGTGCAATAACTATACACGGTCAATGGGGGGAAGGACAAGGCGCTATCAAAGCATTGTGAATGTAGAATTGACCTCTGCTTCATTAATCGTCGGCAGAACTTTGTAGCATTTAATTCTGTAATTTGTAATTATAGAGGTAAGATGTTAATGCAAGCCACCAGACGCCGTGCTGCCTGACCACGTTGGAATACTGGGAGTCTGACTTCTGCAGTAATGTATTAGAACTCACACTGACCTTGGATAGCAGACAGCTCGTCAGGAGTTTACATTAAGATACAATTATTTTATTGTCTTATTTTTTCACTTAAACATTAAAGCCTCTCTTTAAAAAGAAGCGGTCCAGTCTTTTGAGAAAATTAAAAGAAGAAAGGTTTTTTAAAAACATCTTTAGAGAGGAAATACTCTCGATAGCTTGGTGTGCCTTTTTGGTCTTGACCTTAAGTGCTTGCAGTCTGGGGAGGCAGGATTAAAGGCACCTGGGGTTTAAAGGCGGTGTGAGATTCGGGTCAGTCACATTATAATGGACTTAAATGGCCTCTGGACTGAAGCTGGTGTTTCTTGTGACACAGGAAGGGGCAGGATGAGAGTCCCCGCAGCCCTTGCAGGCTGGGTTTGTGCCGCCCTCTGCCTGGCTTCCTGCTCGAGCACCTTCTCCCACGGTGCCAGCTCGGTGGCCTGTGAGGACATGCAGCCCCAGCACATCCAAGCCCAGCCTCAGAGCCCCAGGACACACCACATCACCATTCATGCCAGCAGGTCTTCCTACGCACAAGGTGACACAGTGCCAGGTGAGTATGGGAGAGGCTTTGAGACAGCCAGGGAGCCCCAGGGCCCTAGTGACAAACTCCACCTGTGTTTGTCCCACCAGGAGTGTGACTCAATCCTAAGAGGCAGTTACATAGCCAAAGGCAGACATGAAGTATCTGTCATCCTGAGAACCACGTAACTAATCTCTGTACTGATACTCATCTTTATGAGAGAAAAGGGCACAAATGGCGTTATCGTAAAACATTAAAAAGTGAAAGTTTTTTCTTTCCCTTATTCTGGACACTCAGTTTGATTCCTTAGAGGCAACCATTATTGTTTCTTGCACATTTTTCCAGAAATTGGCCATGCGTGGAAGCATATATAAGTGTGATGTCCAAAATGAGTGTAACCTTTTGAAGACACGAATTAAAGCATTCTGTTCAATGTCTATATTTTCACCTAACAATCATATTGGCATCTTTTATTGTATACATAAGCTTATTTTCAATGATTTCCTGACACTCAGTTTTCTAGAGATCATGTGAAGGATTTAACTGGTCTCCTATGGCTGCATATTTACTTCTCTGATTGTTGGCATTGAGAACATTCTTCGGGACATCTTATACTTGTTCATTGTATGAGCCAGGATTCTTTTAGTTGCAAGTGCCAGAAAAGCTGATGAACAGAAAGTTGACAGATAAAGAAAGACATTTGATTTTCTCACTGAGTCTGGCAGTGGGGTTTCTGTGTTTGGTGAAGACACTCAGCAATGACAAGACTCAAAGGTGTTTCTGTTTTCCTGCTCGGCCACTGTCAGCGAGCTGGGTGTCGCCCTCCTGTCTTCGCCAGGCTCAGGAGGGCTGCTGGAGTTGTAGGTCTCCCACTGGTACCAAAACTGGAATAAAGCGCATCTGGCGGGGGAGATTTATTCCCTCAGTACCCGCCAGCGCTCTCAGCTGACATGCTGTCCTTGGCCAGACCGGGGTTCCAGGTGAAGAGGGACTTGTAACAGCAGTTTTAGTCCAACGACAGGGAGAAGCCTGTTTTGAAAGTGAGAGGTCCCCACTTGTCACACAAACGTAACATCTAGGTTCTGTTTGCAGAGAGTAAGTGGAGAGAGGCAGTTGGGTAGTGGACCTCAGGGTCTGCCACATTGCCTTGCGCGGGTATGCCAGTTGTTAGATCAGAGGGTAACTGAGGGTAACTGCCCGGAGTGTGCGGTTTCTGTACGTGACGTCACTTTACCCTGTCTAAGTGCAGCGTTCACTGGCATCGAGCACGTTCACAACGTACAGCCATCACCAGTGTCCACCTCCAGAGCTTTCTCATCCTCCTAAACAGAAGCTGCATCCCATTAAACAATCACTCTCCATCTGTCTGTCTGTCCCTCCAGCCCCTGGTAACCTCGACTCTTTCTGCCTCTCTGGACTTGCCTGGTCTGGGGCCTGGAGTCCTACAAGCTGTGTCACGTGGGGCCTGGCTTCCTTGCTGCACTGTCGTGTTTCCTAGGCCCGTGCACGCCGCGGCATGCGTCGGCGGGACTGCGTTTCGAGCGCGGGAGATACTCTCAGGTTCCCCCCCGAAGAGCGGCCTGGCGCGGGGTCGCAGCCTCAGTGAGCGAGCGTTCTTGCTCTCCCGTGGTCCAGTCGGAACGGGTGGTGATGGCGGGTTTTAAAGTTTGTGTGCGTGACGGGTATGAAGTAGTGTCTCACTTAGAGTTATTTTTAAAATATTGTTTGAGGTTGTTTTATTTTCTGTGGTGTCCTTTCATAATTTTGGGTCATCCTTTTATGGATTCACTATAACCCTTTGTATATTTGTCTGTTTTGTATCTAACAAATACTTTCTCAGTTTATCATTTTTTTTATATTTCTTCCATATTGAGAAATTTTTAAAAATCATCTTTTTCTTTATGGCCATTGAGTTTTGCTTAGAAGGCAATATTTAAGGGGAAAAAAACATTGTTTTGAATTCTTTTGAATTCTACTTTTACATATCTCTGATCCAGATGGAAATCATTTGTGGTGTGAAATAGCACATTGACTTCTTTTTCCCCTATTGAATTGTTCATTTCGTGGGGGCTGGTGTCAAACTCCAAGCTTCCTGTGTTACGGACGCCCAGGTAAAACCCAGTGGCCCTGCACCAGGTGCGTCACCTCCAGTGGCCATTCTCTATTGCAGTGACAGTGAGGAGCAGCCGTGACTTCATGGGATTCTTACTTCAGGCTCGAAGAGCGTCTGATCATCAAACAGCCGGCACTTTCCTTCTTGTTCCTCCTCGATCCAAACTGATGACTTGTTTTGAAGAGGCCCACACGGTCACGCACGCAGACAAGTCCCGGAAGAGAGCCCTGTCCTTCGTGTGGAAGGCGCCTGCCCAGCCGGTGGGGGACATCCGATTCCTGCAAGAGAGTGAAGTGCTGCTTCCTAGTAACTAGCCTTCCACTTTGAAAAGAGGGGAGCTTCCCCTGTACCGCCCACCTCTCGGCCACCTTATTACCGGGATGGGGTCCCTGGAGCTGCCCCAGCTAGAGGGCCTACGTGGAGGGTAACTATAGAATATCGCCCCACCTCCTCTTTGCCATCATCCATGGTCTGGAGTGTGTAATTTCCCCTCCTCCCTGGGCACAGGTGAATCTTGGTCAATGTCTCCAGGAAACTCTCAGCAGAGGACCAGAGGGCTGCTGGTGGGAGGGCAGAGAGGGAGCCGTGAAGGAGACAGGGAGGCAGACAGACAGGTGGACACCTTCCTGGGCCCCGGGGAAGCCACTCAGTCTCTGCCTCTTGGCTGGCCGGCTATGCTGTGGGTGGAACAATGACAGCACCTCCTCCCAGGGGTGGGCCAGCGCGGGCCAGGGGCCCAGAACAGTGCCCGGCCACAGAGAACGCTGTGCAAGCATCGCCATTACTCAGAATGAGACACGCGCATTTGCCAAGAAGGGGAATTTTATTGCTGTTTTTAGAAAGTGATATGTTTCTTTTCTTCCTCAGTTGCTTTTCCCCACTTGCTCATAAATACAAGAGGGAGGCTGAACCTGAGGGCGGTGGCATCCAGACCTCGGGGTCCCCCTCCAGGCTTCTCCTCCACACTGGGAGCAGTGAGCGGGGCGGGGTTTCTGTCTGTCCTTGAGTCCTAACGCAGCAGGCAGCACAGCAAGGAGCAGAACCCCGTGCCATGGTGGTACCCGCTTGGCTGCTGGCGTGACCCAGCTCCTGCCATGCCGTTGGTTCTGATCCAGGGCAGGCGTGTGCGGTATGTGGAGTCCTCACACCTGTGGAGTTACTTTTATTTCTCAAAGCATCTCATTTTTATTCTCAGATTTACCATCATAGCTGCTATGTGGTGCTACATAGGAAGTAGCTTAGACACTATGATCTTCGTTTGGCAGAAAGGGGCTGAGTCACTTCATCGGAAGCCTCTCCCAAAGCCACCCCATGCTCTCGCGCCCCTGGGGTCCTTTCCTGCGGTAACCGTCACATGTGGGAGCCTGAACTGTGACTCTTGCTGGCACCTTAGCTCTCTGGATGGCTTCAGCTAATTAGTTACATTTTTATAACTGCTTTCTGAATACTCACAGTGCGAAAAATAACATTTGCCAATAATCCCTACCTTGGTGAAATTTTGGGGAGAATAATGAGATAATGTTTCTGAAACTGATTTTTTACTGAAGAAAGTCATTATATATTGAAAATATTTCTTAAGAGTATTTATTAATGATTTATTTCTAATTTTCAGCAGAACCTGTGATTACAATAGCATTGTACAACTGTACAAAAGAATTATACATTTTCAATTGCTGATGTAATTCAATTAACAATATACCAGTAGTGGCTAATAATAAAGTCAAAGATAAGACCTTTTAAATCAAAATACTTAAAGAAGCTACCCTTCAGTCAAAAATGAGATTTTTAATGACTGATTCCTTGATTTGTGCTTGTCCTTTCCTATTTTCATTATTTGCTGCTATTGAGTTTTCATTTTTAAAAAGAAAGAAGTCACTCAAGGTATCATGTAATCATTTCTCTCTGGTTCTTCTATTTATTTAGACTTTTGTTTTTCCGTGTCTTTTTGTTGTTCTCTCTGTTCTAGTCGTACGGCCGCGCTATTGTTTAAGGAAAACGGACCCCGCACCCCTGTGCTTTCTTCCTCCACAGCTTGTCAGTCGTCCAGTCCTATTTCGTTTACTGGGCAAGGATCGCATCACCTGTTGTGTCTCAGCGGACACACGGCGGAGCCCGTTCTGACGGCCGCATGGACCTGGGTCCGCCGATGCCAGCCCCTGGGCAGAGGCCGGAGGGTGTGGAAGGACCCGCCCCAGGTACAGCTTGCCACTGCATGCGATAGCTGGGTTGCCACCACTGTGTTTGCTTATCTATTTTCACGTCAGAGTTACTGGTTTCCAGTTTCTGCAACACAAGCAATAAACGCCGGCCCCGGCTGACTGTTCAGCAGTTCTCGGGGAGGCGGTCACAGCCGTGAGCAGGCTGGGGTGGGTGCACGCTCTGTCCGCTCAGCCCCACAAAGCAAGCCGAGCTCTAGGCTGGAGAGTCAGAACAGCGCTGCAAACCCCCCAAACAGCACCCACCTCCCCCCAGCCCACCTTTACCAGTCCTCCCAAACCCTGAAGCTACATAGGCAGCTCGAGAAAGAAGTGATCTTTTCTTCTGTTTTTAAATAAAAACTCGTGCAGTGTTCATTGTGACTTTCCGCAGCAGGTAGATGGCTCTTTGCAGCCTGGGTGGGAGAACGGAATCAGGGGTGAGAGATGGTTTCGATGGCAGTAGACTTTTTTTCCTGGTTCACCATGTGGCTTTAGACTCCACTGACCCATGAACTTCTGAAACAAACAAACAAAAACAAAAAACTAAAACATTTAAAAATATATATATTTTATTGATTATGCGATTACAGTTGTCCCATTTTTTTCTCCCCTTTATTCCCCTCCACCCTGCAACCCCCTCCTACCAGCATTCCCCCCACTTAGTTCATGTCCATGGGTCGTAAAGATAAGTTCTTTGGCTTCTGCATTTCCCATACTATTCTTAAGCTCCCCCTGTCTATTTTGTACCTACCATTTATACCTCTTATTCCCTGTACCTTTCCCCCATTCTTTCCCTCCCTGATGATAACCCTCCATATGATCTCCTTTTCTGTGATTCTGTTCCTGTTCTAGTTGTTTGCTTAGTTTGTTTTGTTTATGTTCAGTTGATAGTTGTGAGTTTGTTGTCATTTTACTCTTCATATTCTTGATCACCTCCTTTTTCTTAGATAAATCACTTTAACATTTCATATAATAAGGGCTTGGTGATGATGAACTCCTTTAACTTGACCTTATCTGGGAAGCACTTTATCTGCCCTTCCATTCTAAATGATAACTTTGCTGGATAGAGTAATCTTGGATAAAGGTCCCTGCCTTTCATGACTTTGAATACTTCTTTCCAGCCCCTTCTCGTATGCAAGGTTTCTTTTGAGAAATCAGCTGATAGTCCTTTGTAGGTAACTGTCGTCTCCTGTTCTCTTGCTGCTTTTAAGATTCTGCCCTTATCTTTAATCTTGGGTAATGTAATTATGATGAACCTTGGTGTGTGTTTCCTTGGGTCCAGCGTCTTTGGGACTCTCTGAGCTTCCTGGACTTCCTGGAGGTCTATTTCCTTTGCCAGATTAGGGAAGTTCTCCTTCATTACTTTTTCAAATAAGTTTTCAATTTCTTGCTCTTCCTTTTCTCCTTCTGGCACCTCTATGATTAAGATGTTAGAACATTTAAAGTAGTCCTGGGTGTTCCTAAGCCTCTCCTCATTTTTTTAATTCTTGTTTCTTCATTCTGTTCTGGTTGAATGTTTCTTTCTTTCTTCTGCTCCAAACCATTGATTTGAGTCCCGGTTACCTTCCCGTCACTGTTGGTTCCCTGTACATTTTCATTTATTTCACTTTTTATAACCTTCATTTTTTCCTCTAATTTGCGATCATATTCAACCAATTCTGTGAGCATCCTGATTACCAGTGTTTTGAACTGTGCATCTGATAGGTTGGCTGTCTCTTCATCGCTTAGTTCTCTTTTTGGAGTTTTGATCTGTTCTATCATTTGGGCCATATTTCTTGGTCTCAGTGCAGCTGTTACATTGTAAGGGGTAGAGCCTTAGGTATTTGCCAGGGTGGGGTAACCCTCTTTGCTGTGTTGTGGCACTGTATGTGGGGAAGCGGTCAGAGAGGGAACAATGCCACTTTCTTGGCAGCTTTCAGCCACTTCCCCCACTACCCACAAGCAAATTGGACCCTTTTGGTGCTGATTCTTAGGTGGGTGGGATTGTGTACATTCTAGGACCTTGTGGGGCTCTCCAACAAACTCTCTTGTGTGGCTGGGAGTTTCTCCTGCCACTGCAACTCCCACAGGTTTTAACAGTCACAGGTTTTGAGGCTTTATTTCCCTGTGATGGAACCCTGGGTTGTGTGGTCTGTCTTGCTCCCCAAATGTTTCTCCCAGTTTATCTGCACACAAATGTGGGACCACTTGGTCCACCAGCTGCCACCTTGCTGCAAGTCCTTCCCACCCTGGCTGCCTGTCTCTGCCACTCCTACCAGTTTTAATTAATATTTCTTCTTTAACTCCTTGGTTGTCAGACTTCCATACAGTTTGATTTTCTGGCAGTTCTGGTTATTTTTTGTTTTCAAATTTGTTGTTGTCCTTCTTTTAGTTATGTGAGGAGGCAAAGTGTATCTACCTATGCCTCCATATTGGCCAGAAGTAAAAAAAAACTAAAACTTTAACCAGCTAGGCAATGCTGGACCCACCAGAAAATTCCTGGTGCTATGGAATTCATTTTCATTATGTATTTCTCGTTAAGTGCCCTGAACAGATGCACTCATAAAGGCATCAGATCACTTGCCCAGGAAATCTAGTCTACTCCATTCACTCCCACTTTCCTTTATTCTCCCCTTCATTCTTAGCTAACATGGCACGCCCAGGATCCGATTGGAATCCCTGCCTTTGCTCAGTCTGGCAGACCCAGGCTCAGGGCTAACCCTGGGCCACCCCTGTGCCCCAAACCCTTGTCTTCTCCCCAGTGCCCAGCACTGCTCCTCCAGCCTCTTCACCAAGATATTCCCGAAAGCAGAGAAAACATTTCAGAGTGGCCTGAAGAAGACCCTGCCAGCCCACCACGTGTCTGAAGTCTCATGTTTAATTTTATAAATCATGCAAATGCTGCTTTCTAACCCCAAGCGTGCTGCTTTTAATATGAATATGAATAAAGGGAGGCTTCAGGAAGGGCCGTGCTGCGGGGCCTGCCCCTCTCTGATGGTTGACCTGCTGGGAAGCTTGTCTCCCCGGGGGTTGAAAACTCCAGTCTGAGCCACCACAGCGCAGGCTCCTGATTATGCTGCTGACATTCCTCCCCTTCTGGGCCCAGCCTGTTTTCCTGCCTCTTTCTCTTCATAGACCCTAATGTTTCCCTGAGGAAAAGGAGTGAATGTGTGTGTTTGTTGGGGGAGATATCATTCATCGAACAAAGTGCAATAGATTTGTTAACTGTAAGGAGACCTCAGTAGGCCAATGGGAATTTTGAATTTTCACAAGGGGAAGATAGCCTATTGTATTTCTCAAACATTTCCCAACAGACCCTTGGGACACTTTGGGGCCCCACCCGACCTCATTGGTCGTGACCTGCTTCCACGTGCCCACCTCTTGCCTTCTGACGGCTCCTCACACTGGGGTGCTCCTCACGATGATCTGTCTCTCTCCCAAGGGGACAGTTCAGAGCTCTCCTTTGCAGAACTTTTCCCTGGACTTCTTGGTAGGCAGATAAAATCATCTCCTTAGCTCCAGTATTGAAGCTGTCGTCACACTGTAATGGAGGAGGATGGGCCTCTCAGAGTCTCTCCTTCTAGATTTCAGCTCAGAAACAAACCACCAACCTGCATCCCTCTGCACCTGCAACGATGCTGGCACACAGTGGGTCTGCAGATGTCCAAATGCATTTAGAGTTCAGGCGGGAACTTTAAAAAACTGTCGGAATTTTTGCCACATTCTGTGGGTCTGTGTAAGGCTTGTTTCGTTTTTCACTTGTTCTCGAGGTTTCTGAGTGATGAAGGCGTTAGAAGAAAGGAACACGCCCCTCGCTCCCCCGCAAACATTCAACCCCACCTGGTTGGAGTCCTGGGCAGAGCAACTTCTGCCAGCACTTCCTGTGAGCACTCTCTCTGCCCCCCAGTCATCGAGGCGGCAGACTCCGGCGCAGGTACGTCTGTGCCAGGAGGGCTCCGTGCTTCTCCTTCACCGACTCCATGTCGCCCCCTCGACAATGGTGTGCTGTATGTACTGTGAGTGGTCCCAGTTTGCAAATGAAGAAACCAATGTTCCCGAACTTGCCTCAAGCCTCCAGGAATTAGCAGAGTGGAGAACAGAACTCAGAAATGATTGGACTGCAAAACCTGCCCTTGATCACTGCACTGCGTGTGGCGATGTCTAATGCTGGGCGGCCATGCCAGCCATTCCCGGGGGAACAAGGCAGTGCAGGGCGGTGCAGGGCAGCACTCCACGGGCAGGGGCTCTCCTCATTATCATCACCCGGAAAACCTCTTCCATTGTTATTGTTTTTTAAATCCTCACCTGAGGATGTGTTTTCTTATTGATTTTAGAGAGAGAGGAAGGGAGAGAGAAACAACTATGTGAGAGAGAAGCATCGGTTGGTCACCTCCCACACGTACTCTGACTGGGAATCGGACATGCAAAATTTGGTGCACGGAACGACGTTCCAACCAACTGAGCCACCTGGTTGGGGTATCTGGGAAACTTGTAGTGTTACTAATAAGGCAGGAAAGATTGAGGACTTTTAAAAATCTTTGATTTGTGAGATTCCACTTTCTTTTCTAGCGAGGAACAGTTTTTGGCAGACGGGAGAAAAAAACACAGGGTTCTCTATATTCCCTGATTGGGGCCTGTTAGGAATGCATAAGCCCAGAAGCCCAGGGACTCTGAAAAGACCTAAGGAATGTAGTGCTTTGCTGTGTGGTCAGGGCTTATGTTACTGGTCAGATCATTTTTAAGTTGACACTTTTGAGAGGCTCACACGGAATGGTCCGTCCTCAAGGCACATTAACATCTCCAGTATTTACCATTATTGTCGCTTTCAGTGCTAACTGATGCCAGGAAAATGCTCTCATTCTCTCTGTGGTGTCTTTGGGCCTCTGTTCAGCTCCCAGGCTGCCCGACCCTCTTTCGCAGCAGCACGCAGATACCCCTGCTGTTGCCCTGGCTGGGGCTGCAGAGTTGGACAGCTTAGATCCTGTGCCTCCCAGTACGGGGGTGTCAGAATTTCCTGGGGATGCAGAGATAGTGTTCCAACCATTGCCACACACAGCTACTACCGCCAGCAAGGGCCAGCCACCCAGCAGGGACAGCAGCCCAACCCTTGAACCCTCACTGGATGTTCATGGGCTGGAAAGGCTCATGGCCCTCAGGAGCTTGTTCACCAAGGACTTTGCTTCCAGCCCCAGCACCCACCACAGGTAATAGGCAGGGTTGGGCCAGTGCATCAGGTGGTTGGGTGATGCCAAACCCTGGGGTGCTGAGGAAATGTAAACTTCTTGGAGTCTGATAGAAAGAGATCTCAACCATGTTTATTCTCAAGGATACGAGAAACCCTGATTGTAGAAGGGCTACTGGTCAAAAGGGCTGGGTATGATAATCACTGGGGAAGTGTACTCTCTCAGGGTGAGGTCTCCGACATGCTGCTATAAATAAAACAAAATATAAATATATGTTTTATATTTTAGATATATAAATTTATAATACATAAATATATATCTATACAAAAGAATAAAGAAAAGCATCAGTGAGTTCTTTGCTGCTATCCTCACTCACCACTCCCTATCCTCCACCTCCAGCCTCCGACTCCAAAGTCAGACATCGTTCAAGGAAATCTGATTTTATCAGCATATATAGCAGTGACAGGAAAAGTTGCTTTTTGATCCAAATACTTAATGACCTCTTCTCAGTACTTCTATTATTCCCTTTAGGACTCAGGGTGAACCAAGCTTTGATCCGCTGGAAACTTGCCTGCCCTTGGGCAGGAGTGAACAGGTAACAGCCCATGTTATGCAAGGGGGGTGAGGTTGGTATTCTGAACTCAGAGTGGAAAGTTACAGACTAGGAAACCAGAGATACTAGAGTCGTGGCCAAAGCAAGAGAGAAGGAGGCAAGGGTACAATGCACACGTCGTGCTGTTCTAGCAATCAGTACCAGCTTTGTCTCTGAAGTTATTATCGGCAGTTGTAGAAATTGGTGGTTTTAGTGATTTGTTTCCCCACCCAGCCTTGGAGAATAATTCCTCTCTCCTCCCTGCCCCCAACGCTTCCTTCATAACACTGACCTCATGAGACCATGCATGGTCCCTGAGGTTAGCTCAATGGGCAATATAAAATATGCATGCCCACTGACTTACTATTCCTTTAAAGTCCTAAAAGGAATGCAGAATAAAACATGGTATAATGTTCTTACTGAAATTTATCAGAACCATCATCAAGACTAAATGGTCCCTCTTGCATGAGTGTTAGCATGAAAAGACACACAAAGCTTTCAGCCATGGAAGATGGTGATCACTAGTATTGGTCCAGAAGCCACCCCAAGTTCTTTCTTGCAGCTGGCCTCCATGTTCTCTGTGGGATTTCCATTAGACACCCTGTCTCATCAATAACAAGTGCGTATTTATCTACTCGGCCTTTTACTCTGAGCTCTTTTAGGAGCAGGCACGAGACGGGGTTTTCAGCTGCTGCCTGGAATTCTTTAAAGAACACAGGTTGGCTGCAAAGTTCATTGGCAGCTTGGGTGAAAACCAGCCCCTTTGACATTTTCTCCTTTGCTTTTCTAGGACAAGGTGGAGGTCTCTAACAGGACCATAAGGAGGCCTTGGCTGGACACTGTCCCTGTTACCAAACCTCAGCGCCTCTGGCCCTCTGAAGCACTGACTGGGGGTGGGGCTGGGGCTGGGACAGCCAACCCATCTCTTGCCTTCCACACCTTGGACTCTCCCTGGCCACCCACTGCTGCGGGCTGGTCAAAGGGACCCGGGTCCTCTGTCAGCTTCTTGCCTCAGTCAAAGCACAAGCTGCCCGGAGTGAAGGAGGGAGATGGAGAGGGCAGAGTGGGCACCCCAGGGAGGCCCACACAAGGCCTGAGGCTGGGAAAGAGGGGGCCAGTGCTCCTTCAGAGATCCAGCTCGGGACTCCCCAACTGGGAATCCTGCTTTTCCTTTCGGCCACCTTGGGCATGGTTTTGGCTGCTGGCCTTTACTACCTGCACACCCAGTGCTGCCGCAAGAAGACACAGGTGTCCTTCAGGGAGCCTGCCCGAGATGCTGTTGCCAGGAGCGACAGTGATGAGACGGGACATGTCAGGCAGATCCGGAGGACAGGTGTGGTTTGCTTGGAGCCCAATACGACTGGATCACTCCCTCTGTGGGTAGCGAGAAAACAGTCCTCTGAGCAGCCCGCTGTTCCAGGCCCCTCTGTGGCCTCCTCAGACCCTGTGGGCTGGCGTCTCAGCCAGAACAGAGCTAATGAGAACAGCTGATGGGCGCGGGGCGGCTGTCGGCGCACGGTTCGCGGAGGAAGCAGCGACAGGACACTTTCATCAACAGCGTCCTTCCCGAGCTTTGTTGTCATAACATCTGCATTTAGCTGCTTTTTTTTCTTTTCGCAATTAGACGTTCTGTTTGAAGAGTTAAACTCAACACAATGAATATTGTATAACCTGCTCATTAACTAGACTCCTGTGGCCTCTGAGCTTCCTCCGTTGCCTTGAGGACCCGCGGAAATGAAAACTGTGTCCCTCTTCCGCGTGTCAGCCGCATCCCCTCTAAGTCTTTGAAGACAGAGGAGCGTTGGGGTTGCGTCTCTTGTGAGAGAAAGAGTTGTAGCCCTCGCTTTGCCTCTCCAAACCACTCCGAAGAAGTTTTGTTTTTTAATCCTGCAGTTCAGAACGGGCTCTGATTATTGGCCTAGGCGAGTGCCAGGGTATTCCGTCTTTCTGGAAACTCAGAGGTCTGACAAATCCGCCACGACACTGGTCGGAGTAAAGAGAATTTGAGTGAGCTGGATTAAACACATCTGTGGGGAAACATGCGTGCACCCTAGGCCGTGAGTGCTGGAGTGGGGCAAGTAAGCCTCTTCTTCAGGTGTAAATGGATCTGAGATCTCCCGTCCATTTGCACTGGACGAGAGGCCCATGCAGTGAGCAGACATATGACCTTTTGGCCCAAGGTCAGGCCAGGAAAAAAAGTGCGGCCAGCTCAGTTTGGAGAACAGCCTCTGCTTGTCCTTCCAGGACTGGTCAGGCAGAGCACATCGTGGACGGAGGCCACCTACCCGCGCTGTGACTTCGTGAAGGTCATTTTGGTTTAGCAAGAGTCCCATAGATACTACGGAGGGTCAAAATGGCAGGTCTGAAAATAAATCTTGAATGTACTCATCTCCTTTGACATGCGATTAGCTGCCTTTTCAGAGGTGGGCTACTAACGTCATGGGCCATTTTAAAGGTGAAACAAAAACCACTATAAGTTCAGAAAGGGCATTGACTGAGCACCTAAATCCTATAGGTACAGCACTAAGAACTTCACGTCTATTTCCACTTAATCCTCACCATAACTTAGTGAGGACTTAGTTCAGTAACTCGCTGAAGAGAGGCATCCTGACATGTCCACAAAAGCATTCCTTTTAAACTGGGCGTGTCGGAAAGAGAGGCCCCTGCTGGCTTTCCAGCCCCTGTGAGCTCGTTGGCATGGATTCCATCTCTCTCCTCCTGAATTCAGGGCCAGGCGCATCCCAGGCGAGGGCCTCAGGAGGCACAGGGAGACCCAGGAGTTCGCAAAGGAAAGCGCTCTGGGAACGCTGTGGAAAGACACGGGCGCACAGTGCTCGACGGGGCCACAGGCATCACTGCCACATGCCCACCCCTCCTCAGAGATCTCCCCAAGATGCAAACGAGGGACCTTCTAGGGCAGAGGTCTCCCTTGGCGACATCAGAGCTAGAGATACCTTCCAGATCTTTCCTGTCCGCGGGGCATCTTCCTGGGTAAACAGACTGAGTTGTTCATCCACTGGTGCGAAACCAACCGCCCCCAGCTCAGTGGTTCAGAGCAACCAGTGCCGCCCCCATTCGATAGCTTCCATGGGTCTGGGGTTGCCCAGGCTCCACGGGGCACTTCCTCTGTCACACGTGTTGTTAACTGGGCTGGAACATCCCGGATGACTCACAGGGCTGGTGGCGCTGCTGGCCGGCGCATTGCCTTTTCACGGCGTCCTCCAGCTCGGGGACTGGGTTCCATTTGCAGTGTTCTAAGCAGACAGAGTCACACGGTTCCGCTTCTGCCACTTCCTAGTGGTCACGGCAAGAAACAGAGCCAGCCCTCACCCATCAAAGGGAAGGACACTCGATTTCACTTTTTTGTAAAAGATTTTATTTATTTATTTTTAGAGAGAGGGGAAGGGAAGGAGAAAGAGAGAAACATTAATGTGTGGTTGCCTCTCACATGCCCCCACACTGGGGACCTGGCCTGCAACCCAGGCATGTGCCCTGACTGGGAATCGAACTGGTGACCCTTTGCTTCGCAGGGCTGTGCTCCGTCCACTGAGCTACATCAGGCAGGGCTCGATTTCACTTTTTGATGAGAGAAGTGGCAAAGTATGTGAAGCCATCTCCCATTTACTGCCTCCCTGGTTGGACTGCTGACCGGCCACGGGGCTGACGTGAGGGTGGGAAAGGCTGTTCATCCCAGGAGGTGCCCTGGGTCTCCCTCCCTGCAAAGCGTCAAAGCGGGTGAGAAAAACCTCCAGCTGCAGGGTTAAGTCGGCATGTCCCCTGGCTAAAAGGGTGAAGCGACACAGAAGGGTGGGCTGGACCTCCGAGCCTCCGCTTCCTCGTCAGAGGACACCGGGTCACAGAACCACTCGCCTCTTTCAGCTGCTATAAAGAAGAAGCACCTGTTCACCCTTCACTATCCATGACTGAGCGTTGGGCTGACGTGCTCTCATTAACAGCATCGCCCTGCAGCTGTGACACCACCCTTGCGTCTAGCCCATTTAGAGAAATTCTGTGACCGCCAAAAACACGTGATTCCTTTTCTGCGACCGCCTCAATCCCTGTGGTCCTTCTTCCCCAGCCCTGCCAGTGCAGGCCTGAGTCACCATGGTCGCCATGGGCAACAGTGCCTGCTGGGGTCAGACTTTTCTGCTGAGACTTTCTGAGTCAACTCTTTTTTGGCCAGGGCAGCTGGAGTCCACAGGCACGTTGGTCGTCGGGGCACATACAACCCCTCTGTCCCTGAGACCCTGAAGGTCCTCTCAGCTTGACCTCGGAGAGGCCCTGGGGGAGCTGGTAGGAGGTGTTAACTTAACCTGAAGGTGCTTACTGAAGCACAAAGCCATTAAAAGTTTTTAAAAGGCGAAGGACTCCAGTGCAGCATCTTAAAAATAGCTTTTTCGTTTTATGGGAACAGCTACAGAATTGTTTAGCCAACTACTTCTTGCAGGAGAAAGAGGTTTGGGGCTAAACACACATTTGGGAGAAAATAACAGAAAAATTGCTGAAACTCTTTGTATTCTAACAAATGTTTAGGCATCTATTGTGTTAATGTAATAGCCACAGATTGGGGGTAGCGGTGAGCCTTAACCTTTTTTTACCTTCAGAGCCTATTTCTGATATTTCTAATTAATTTCTCCCCTTGGATACTACAATTTTGCTAAGTCATGACTTAATGCCTAATCCGGAGCCTGGCTGAGCTGTCTCACTGTCGAGGCTGTCTGGATTAATTTCCTGTTACAGTGTTTGTTTTCTTTTGAAAAAATTCTAATTAACAACAACAAAAAAAAAATGGGTCAACAAGCCAGTAAATATTTAAACAAGTGTCGCATTTTATTTGCAAAGTTGTGTGGGAAGGGCTGGCAACTTACGAACAAATTACAGAGAGTGCTTCCTCTCCCAGTCCCGGACTTGGCGTATTTGCTTGGGATGCCAGCCTTTCGGAAACGCAGCCTCTGTGATTCGGTTCCCTTTCACCCAACCAATTCCCGTCTTCTAAAGGTGGAGTGTGGCAAGGAGTTTCTTTTATTTGAGAGAAATGAATTTGCATTAGTTTGTTTGATTAAACTTGAGAACTTCTCCCTGGCCTTATGATCTTCCAAACGCCTGTCCGTTTGGCCACAGGAGGGCTGCAGAACCAGCCCTAGTAATCTCTGGTTTGGAATACCGGGGGTGCTCCTACAGCACAAAGAAAGAGAATATTTTGTCTGTTCATTCTGTTATTTCAATGAAAACAAAAACAAAAACAAAACCCAGAACATTTCGAGATTTTGCTCCACTGTGAGCGGCCAGGACCACGGAAGCCTGCCGAAGGTATTTTGGTGGTTTCGGTTTGTTCGTTTTTGCTTTTTGGTTTTAAACTGCAAATCTGTTTATGCCACATTGACTCTGAATTCTCTAACGTCTTTCCATCTATCCGAATAAAATATGAGCATCTCATTTGGCTGACCCAGTCCTGTGAGACCCGGCCCTCCAACCACTTGCGTGACTCCGGAACATTCTCAGCGCCGCGTGAACGCTGCTCGAAGGCTGAGCAGCTCTGTTCAGCTCACTTGCTCTGGCTGGTTTTGTCTGGAGCCCTGTCCCCTCAGATACCATAGGCCTTCCTAACTTCAGTCCCATGTGGCCTCTGAGAGGCTTCTCCCGGCCGTTGCAACCTGCGCTCATGCCCCTGCCTGCTTCATGATATTCACAGCACTTCTTACCTCCCGGGTCTTATGTATCAATTGGTATTTTTGATTCTGTTCTGCCGCCTCCTGCCTAGGGTGCTGTACAAAGACAGAGACTTGGTTCATTGCTCTGTCGCCAGCACCTAGCACTGCTCCCACTGTTCCTGGGCCATAGTAAGTAATCAGTGACTATTTGCTGACCGAGTGAATGGAAAGTCCACATTTGTGTTAATATTACCAGCTCTTGATCTCAATGGAAGCAGAATGTAACATCTTGGGCAGCTCCAGGGTGCTTGAGCATCAAGCAATGTGGGAAAGTTCCTCTCCAGAAGTGAATGAAAGAGTTCTAGGGCCACTGTCCCCAGGGCAGGAATGTTCTGTCTCAGAGCCCAGGCCCACGGCAGTTCTGCAGGGAGGAGCTGAGAAGAGATTGAACCTCTCAGCCTGAGCAGGGCAGGAGCAAAGCTGAATGAGCCCTTCCCAACTCAGACGCTCATCTGAGAGCGCGCTTTCTTCCCTGGCACAGGGTTCTCAACCTCTATCTACACTGTCAGGGTTGGGAGCGAGGTCACCCTTTGTCATGGGGGTCTGTCCTGTGCATAGTAGGTTGTCTAGCAGCGTCTCTGGTCTTTACTTACTAGATGCCAATACCTCCCTCTTCCCCGGTTGTAATACCAACCAACCACGTCTCTAGATGTGGCCACTTCTGTTTGGGAGCCGCTAATCTGGTAACTAAAAGATGCAATTACAGGCCCCCAGATGAAGCAGCATTTTCTAAATCATTCCAGACTCAGCAATGGAATGGGCAGTACTGAGATGGGGAACTATAGGATTTACAAATTAGAAACGGCTTTCACAGATCATCTGACTCAGCGGGACTTGAATTTTTGATTTTGCCTCTTAGGTGCACCGAGAAAAACTGACCATTCCAGTTGACCTTTGAGGCTATCTTCCTTCCCCCATGCTCCCTCCCACCTTCCCTGGAGGCACTGCCTGGGAAATTTGGGAGCCCATCAACAACACCTCCTTTTCCCAGCTGGGGAGAAGGAGGCCACGGAGAGGTCACCCTCACACAAGGAGGAAGTGTCTAGGGCAGCCCTCAGATTCCCTCCTCCCGTCCTGACTTGCAACCCACTTTTTTTTCCACCACACGCGGCAGATCATTGGTTCCTCGGAGCATTTTGGATGCTGTAAATATTTCAGCAGAGCCACAGAGAGCTGGGAATCAAGCAGAGAAAGGGCCCGGAGAGATTCATCTAGAGGTGCCATTGGAACAAGGATGAGGATGGGACTCTGGGGACTGGCCACTGTGGTGGGCTAGGCTAAGGTGCAACAGGCTGGCCACGGCAGGGCCTCTGGCTGTGGGCTGCAGGGAGGGGACATAGCAAAGGGGGAAGGAACGGTGGGTCCAGACGGGGAAGGGCATCCTCCAGGAACCGGAGCCACCACTGTAAGAAGAGTTTGTTTTTGTTTTTTTGTTTGCAGCCACCAACTTGAACTTGCTGTCTCCCTTCCTCTGAGCTCTGCCTTTCCCTTCCTTAAAATAGCACCTGGGGAGAATACGCTCCCGTCAGCAGCTGATAGATGGTTTCTGCAAAGCGTTATAGAGTGAAGAGGCTGTCTGGAAATGCATTCCATTGGATATTAAGAAATGTATTTTCCTGATTTATTGTCAGGCGAGGCAGGGTTGTCTGAGAGGCGAGGAACCAATGGGGATATCCATTTTGACTAATGATTAATTATTACATCTAAAGCGATGTTTTCCCATCAACTGATAGCTGGAAAAATAGACTCCAGTGTGCTGGGGTAGCTCCGAGGGTCACAGATGCTGCCTCTGCATTTGCAGATTGTATTCTCCGTTACAACAGCACCTTCTCATTGAAAAACATAATTTGTTGTTCTCTGAGACAAAAAAGAAAAAAGAAAAAAAAAAAAAAAACCCTGACATTTCACACGCAAGTCAAAGATTAGAATCACTGCCCAGGGCCGCATATGGAAGTACATTAGGAAGTGGTGTCCCTGAACCAAGGACACCAGTCGGCTGGTGCCGGGAGAGATGTAGGAGGCAGTGACTTCTGATCTTTATTATGCAAATGTGCGGCCCCAGGAGCCAGGCTGTTTAACCTCATCAGAGGAAATGTCACTGATCACTTCAAGCTCCAAATGTAGCACAAGCATTAGTACTATTATGTTATTATTATTATTTGTAGGGCATATGTAAGCCCGAGCCCTCTGATTAAGCGGAGTCCCCACTTGCTCAGACCCTCTGGGATGGAAAATCAGCTCCTGCTGATAATAAAAAACAAACGAGCATGATCTCTGCCTCTCGTGTCTGTGAACGGGGCACTTCCCAGACCTGGTGCCCAGCAGGCGTGGCTGCAGCGGGCGAGGGGTCCCAGCCATCGCCCCCAGACATGTAGTGGCAGGCTGCCTCCCGTCTCCTCCAGGTCCTGGGCCCCAGCAGCTCCTAATGGAAGCCCAGGGTGTGAATTGGGTGAGAGCGCAGCCCCTCCAGCTCGCTCGTCTCTCCTTTCCTGGGGCCTCTGGCACCCCTTTTCGGAAGTCCTGGGCAGCTGGGAGCGCAGGCTGAACACCGCTGCTCCGAGTAACCTGCTGTTCTCCAGATCTGGGTGCCAAATCAACAACCCTATCACCCACTGAGTTGACCCCATTGTCCTCTGTCCTTCCTGGCAAGCTGGCAGGCCGTGTCTTTCAGGGGGTGGAGGCTCCCACTATTACACTGACCTCAGCAGGCAGCCCGCCCGGGGTGGGGGGGCGGTAATCTCTCCCCACCAGCAGCAGAGGAATAGTCAGGGGTCACTTCTGGTGGCCTTTTCTTCCTTCCTGCTCTGCTCAGGGTCAGTGATGAGTTTTGCATACGTGGAGGGTGACCTTTTCCCACAGTCGGGAGACCTGTCCCTTTGGCTGCTGGATGAGAGCTGCCTCATGGAGAGAAACTGAGGAGGACCCCTGAGCGTGGCCTTAGATCTGGGTTAGCTTGATGCAGAAGCAGCTGGTCAGCATCACTTTGGACTGAGGGAGTCTGAGATGGACTGCCCTTCGTGTGTACCCCGGCCAAGAGCCAGCGTGGCGACATATTTGATCACAAGTATAACCAGCGTGCTGGGTTGTTCCCCACTCTACTCTAGCAAGACGCTGAGAGAGAGGCGGAGCGGTGGGAGCACTGCTAACCCGCTTGGGACAGGGCCGTGTGGCCCCGTGCAGCCTTTCAGCTGAGAGAGACATTGGGATTTCACTGTTGACCCCCATTTCCACCAAGCCACGTGGCATAGGAAAAGCAAAAAAATATTTAGTTTAATTCAAACCTTAAGAGTGCTCCCAATGACCTTTGACACAAGTTACTTGGAAGACGTGTTGTGAGTAATAGATCTTAGGGCTCAGCTGTTTGAAATCCCATGAAATTATTGTTTCACTCTTGGGCACTGAGCTCTTTGAAGGCACAGATGGCATTTTCTTTATGTTTGCATTCGCACCCTCCACACAGTATAGACCTGGCATTAAGTGTAAACTTCTCAGAGGGGTCTTCCCACACCCTTCATCTAGGTAGGCACCCCCTTGTTAGTCATCATCTCTGTTAGCTTCCTTTGTAGCCTCAAATCATACATTTGCTTGTGCCTCACCTCTCTCCACGCTACAAGGCAATTTCCACGAGATCAGAGCCTCATCGGTCCTGGTGGTCAGGCTAGAACAGTGCCTGGTACCTAGTAGTTCTCACAATACATGTGTTGAATGGAGAAACAAACAAATGGCAGCTCTTTTATTATGACCCGAAGTAGCAGTGTTTACAAGTACCTGCTGTCATGTGATCATTTTTGGAAAGTTCACCTGAAACGGTGAGAGTGGTCAGGAGCCCCTTGACTTTGCTTCCCACAGAATTCTGCCCAGGAACCAGTCAGGAGTGCTGATTTCCTCCAGCCTCCGCTAGGTGGCCCTTCATGCTAAACTGAGCAGAGTGAATGAGGTTTTAAGACCAGAGTGGCCTTGGAGTCTGAACTGGGGTCCTTTGGCTGGGACTGCGGCGGGGCCACACCCTCCCCCTGGGCGCTGCACCACTGAAAGGCTCCAGACGGCTCAGGCTCTGCGCCAAGCCGCCTGGTTCCAGTGGGAAAGCTGACCTTGGCCAGGAAGAACCAGGAAGAGGCACAAATGACTCATTGTCCCACATCCTCCAAGGTAAAAACCCAGCAGTGTGTGTGGCCTTTGGGGCTGGACATTGTTGCAGCCTTGGCTCCCTCTGCAGCCAAAATAAAAGCACTGGGCCAGCAATGCATGCTCGGCCGAGGGATACAATCAACGAATCTCTTCCATCGTCCCATTCCGCACACTTTCCTGCATTTAGTTTCAAAATACCGTACATGTAACACTATGATTTCCAGTTCCAAAAGTAGAACACAATTTCCTTTTAAAGACTCAAGGCAGCCTTCATATCCAATCAAGGTAATGTGGCATTTTATGGACTTGTGGAAGAAATCTGATATGTTTTCAGATCACGTGCGGAGGAGGCCTCTCACTCAAATGAACGTGCTTTATTCAGAAGTTTGGGATCAAGTCACTTGTCTGTGAGCAGCACTACTTCTTCCAGATTTCCACTAGAGGGCACTCTTGGAAAATATTTATAAATACATATTTTATTGCTCTGTCTAGGAAATGCTGCTTTTAAAATGAAGGTTAAAAGAAAAAATCCAGTCTGTTCAAATTTCAGGGCAAGTCCTTTGCCTTCTCCTGGAACTATTCCGAATTTTTCCAGAAGCGCAGCTAGAGAGGAAGCTGGAGCGCACACTGGCAGCTGCTTCCCAAGTCCCCTGTCCTTTTGTCCACATGGGATGCAGCTGGCCAAGCTGTGAGGCCGGTCCACTGGCCACAGCCCAAATCCTCTCCACTCCCCCAGGGAGCCAGCCCTGCCCCCCAGGAGGACCACCTGGGAAAAGGGCTGTGAGATGCTGAATTTGGGGGCCTCTGGTTTGAGTTCAGCCTTTGCTGAGATCCCCTCCAAAAACGCTCGTCTTCTGCCCTTTCCTCCCAAGCGAGCATTGGCCGGAAATCCTCAGAAAAGTGCCAGGAAGGGTCAGAGGGGCAGCTGGGGCGGCAAACAATTAAAAATAGGGCTTCCGGGCAGGCAGCCATGGAGATCTCGCTCGATATGTAAATAAGTGTAAATAAGACCGAGGCTTGGGGCTGGAAGGATGCCCTGTGCAGCATTTTGTGTAGCCAGGGCTGTTCAGGGCAGCGAGCGGCCTCACAGCCCAATTTAGAAAAAAAAAAAAATTTTTTTTTTCCACCCAAGAAGAAAATAGTTCTATTGAGCTCCATTGGTGGTGGTGGTGGTGGTATGTGTGGGGGTCTTCTTACAACTCAGATTTCTTATTCAATGAACAGAAGAGTGCCCATAGATAAATCACAACTTCTTTTTAACCCCCGAGACCTTACTTCTGAGGCATATTTGACGCACTGCACGCAACCCTCCCACCCCGACGCTTGTAGCGCCCTGTAGAGATGACACCGCCCGCTCCTCGTGGCCGACCTCGTTTTGTCCCATCCCGGAAGCAGCTCGGTGAGGGGCATGTGCCCCTGGTCGTCACCCCTTTTCAGAGGGGGCATTTCCACGCAGTGGCGGGCCCGGGTGGGTCATGTCCTTCCTTAATGTTTCACGGAGCATCTGCCAGGCGCCGGGCTCAGCGCCAGGTGTGCATGGGAGGCTGCTTCTTGCCCTTCCTCACAAACAGCCTCTCTACACGGCAAGACAAGCAAACCCTGCCCTTCACTTGGACCCATTCCTCATTCTTCCAGAAGCACTTTAGAGAGGCAGCCCCTTCCTCTTGTCCACATGCTGCTTGGGCTGGGCCAGCAGGGGGCGCCCTTTCCCCAGGCGCCTCACTTTCTGGAAGATCAGCGCTAGTCCAGGTGCCCAGGACCACAGCTTGATTCATTGAGGTTTAGCCTGGCAACTCTTGGGGGCCATTACCCTCCGCTGACCTTGACTATTCTGTGCGCTCTGCCACGTGGGCAGCCGGGATGACCGCGGAGGGCGTCTGCCTGTCCAGGGGGGTGTGCGCTGCAGGCCTCTTGTTCTCTATTTCTTCCACGTGCGGGTGGGGGGCTGGGGACCCTAGAGGCTGCATTTAAAAGAATCCTTGAGAAGCTAGGGGCCCAAAATGGCTCCTGCGGGCTCCTCTGCGGCTAGGTTCCCACGGGAGCAGAGGAAGTTAGAGAGGCAAGGAGCACAGAGGGGCTTGGGCGCTGCCGCTCCAAGTGCGCTCGACAGCCCTGGCTTTGCACTCTGCTCCATTCTCAGATTGTCTGTAAGTATTTGTGACTTCATAACCAAACGCACAGGTGCACGCGTGCGCAGGGACACGGCTTTAAACCCAGCTCCTGTGTGTCAGGGAGAGTGACATTGTATGCCATCACAGGGACTGTGCACGTGGGCAGGGCCCCTCCTCCACCCCAAATTCTGATGCTGCCGGGATTCTCCATTAAACAGCAGCGGAGACGACCTGGGCTGGGTCTACTTAACAACACCAGTGTGTCTGACAGATAGCGGGAAGAAACATGCACATTGGGAATTTGGGGGTTTCTTTCTGTTTCAGGAAATTCTGAGGAGGGGGGAGAAGATTGGGGAAGTAAGAAAGTCAGGAGCAAAGGCTCTGGCTTGATGCAAGCGCCCCGGGCCCCCTGCCTCTCCTCCCCAATGAGACCACACATAGAGGGAGATCAGGCTCAGTGTTGGTGGGGCTCAGGGTTGGGGGTCCTGCTCCTGTCTGAGCAGGGATGGAGAGACACACAGAAAGGAGGAGAAGGCAGGTTTCCTAGGCAGGTGGACTCGAGTTGTAGGACTCATCTCTGATACTCTAGAGGGCTGGCCAGTCCACTGCAATTGGGCTGATTCCATCAGCAGGAGGGACAGTGCCATCTGCAGCATGCTGGCCTAGAGAATCCCAGAAAGCACACTCACTGGGAACCGACCCACCCAGATAAGTGGGCTTGTTCTGTCCAGAGCCACTGAGTCTTGGGCAGACTAGGTACTTCTTAAATGACTCAGAAGAGAGGACTCTGCAGCTGCCCATGAGGGGAGTAAAAAAGAAGGACGCCTTTGAGGATGAAGCTCTCCGCTCTCCAAGGCTAGGCTTTGCAGCCCCTCTGCATTTGCCAGAACAATCCAGGGCGGGTGGGTGAGGAAAACCCAGTTGGTGGGAGTTTGGTAGACACTTTCCAAGGGCTTGGGAGGGCCCATCTGTGCGGAGGAAGGAAAGACAGGTCTTTCGGAGCTTCGACTGCCTTCAGACTGGTGGCTTAGGTGATTCTAAGAGGGAAGAAGTGCGACAGAAATAAAATACTCTAGACGGAATTGTCCCCCCATGCCCATGACACAGCAGCTGGGCCCTGCCCTGCCTGACCCATCTCTGCTAACGGAAAAACCCTGTTTTTCTGTTGTGATTGCAGCCACTCTTCTTTCAATGCTGCAGAACCAGATTTTTTTCCTTGCAGTTGTTCTATTATTTCAAACTCTGTGTTAAACAATGTCTCCAGAGAGAAAGCCCAAACCACCAGACTAATAAAGGGCTCCTGCAAGGGGCAAGATGAGGGAACCATCAGGCCCCACGCAGAGAAGGCTGACATGCAGGCCCGGCCTGACCTCCGGGGCCCGGGCAACTGTTGCGTGACTCCTGCTCTGTCTCCACCAAGGCAAGAGCTGCTTAGTGCCAAATGTGATGTGGACACTGCCTGCTGGATGGAGACAGGAACTCATTTTCCATCCCTCAGGCCGCCCGACACAGAGAATGTAATGATTTTCTGTCAGGATAGGCCTGGCTGGACTTGAACCAGTGACCTAGAGGTAAAAAGGCCTGATGTGGGGTTCTCTTCAAAATAACTGGCCTGCCTGGGCCTCGTGACACCTGGCCCAATGCTCTCTCTGGGATCTGCCCACGTGTTTTCCTCCGCCAGTTGAGTTTTGGTTGGATGCTAACTTAGCATTTGGGACTGAGGGTGAATGAATGTTCCCGGGGGGAAGAGGAAATGGAAGGCAGATGAAGGCAAATGGACGGCAGAGAGGCGGGGCCTGTTTGACTGGTCTGGGTCCAAAAGGCACAGGCTCCTCCTCCCAGGCTGGGTGCCTCACCCTGACCTTGGGACCCTTGCACAGGCATATAGGCCAAAGAGATGGCTCCCAAGGGGAAGGGCACAGCAGGGATGTGCATGTGGAGGGGGACCGAGGTCTAGATGTTTTGAGTCTCAACTACTCTGGCATCAAAATTGGCATCATTATTTTTACTGATTGTTTTCATAAAAAAAAAAAAGTCCTTTCGGAGTATCTGTAGATTGACAAGATGATTCCCATTCATTGAGTGATAAATAAGAGTCGCATGCTACTTTCTAAAAGTAGTGTTTCACAATCTGAAGACACCTGTCCTTCAAAACCAGAAAAGCAACCTGGAGGGCCTTAAGGGTTCACCCGTTATTCCATAGACGCTTACCGAGGCTCCGACGATGAGGCAAGCGTTCTGCCAGTGGTCAGCGTTACAGACCACACAAAACGGTCCCCACTGAAGACACTGATCGTTTTGGGTGGGGGGAACATGTGGATAATGATGATTTGGTTCAACCTGATAAGTGATAAACTAGGAAGTGAAGGCATTCATTATACAATTGAAAACTAATGACCGTGTCTCACAACAGGGGCAGGGGGAAGAGGGGAGTGTGGCGGGAGCCTGAGAATTGGGAGTTAGTCGTGTAGGGCAGGAGGGAAGCCCAGGTGCTAGCTGAGTCGGCCATCCAGGTGGAAATCCAGACTTTGCTACTGAGAAGCTCTGGCACCTGGAACTTGGTCTCTCGGAGTCTCTATTTTTCTCATCTGTAAAATGGGAATAAATACAGCAATGTCCAAAATTGTCATAAGGATTAAATGGGATAATTTATGTAAAGCATTTAGCAGCGTGCTCAGCCCACAGCAGGTGATTGGGAGATGTCAGCGCAGGGCTTCCTGGCTTGAAGAAAGGTGTTTCCGGAGGGAAAAGAACACTAAGGAAGTGGGATACCTTTTAAGACAGTGGCAGTGGGGTGAAGGGGAAGGTAGGAATCAAGGAGAGGTTTTGCAGATAGAGTCAAGAGAACCTGTTGACTAACTGAACATCAGAATGAGCAAACTGTGAAGGCTGAGGGGGAGGACGCCAGGCCTGGTTACTATGCCAACAGAGGAAGCTGGTTTGGGGAGGATTGAGTGTAGGGAAAGAAAGAGGTTATGGACTTTTCCTCTAGGGCGTGTGGGTTAGAGGGGTCTGGAGGATACTCGGGTGGGAATGTCCTGGTGAGTTTCGAATGTGAGCCGGGTCCACAGAGCTGGGCATCCTCGCTGGTTTGCAGAAGGTGATTGTGCTGTGGGAGGGGCTCCAGAGCTCCCACCACTCGTGGGAAGAAAGACCAAAGACCAGAATTGCTGGAAATGTGACATTAAAGGGTTGATAGGGAAGGGGGCGGTCTGCAAAGGGCGCAGCCGGCTACTCCAGGGTCATGGTGGCACTTGAAGAAGTGGAAAGGGGACATCTCAGCCTGGACATGGTCAGGACTCAAGGAACGGCCCTCTGAGAAGGCCATGGCCACAGAGTGTCTGCTCCAGGAGCAGCCCCACAGCCCGACTCACCTCCGACAGGCGTTGGCACCTCAGAACCGATGCGGGGGCAGCTCAGCCTATCAGCTGCGTTGTCACAGTTCTCAGCTGGACTCAGGGCTTTGGGGGGAGTTGGGCAAAATTACTGTGTGGAGTTCTTTGGTGTAAGCAGAAAAAGGCAAGGCCCAGGCAACGGAGTGGGCTGGGAGGGCCTTGCAATCTGTACTGGAAGTCAGGGAATGCTGCAACCATCTTAAAATTCAAAATCAGGCGTCTTCATTAACTGATGAAGTAGATAGAGACTCCTGCCCTGGTCACTTTGTGACCTGATTAGTGACATGTAATAAACCTCACAAAAGATCTTTTGCATAGATCAGAAAGCGTGCAGAACAGACCTTGACACCCAACTGCGCACGTCTGGCACCACATGAGCGCCATGGTTCCTCCAGGTCCCATCCATGTTGAGCAGCAGTAGTGGCTGCCACTCGCTGGGTTATTACCAAGTGCCAGGCACTGTGACAAACTGTTTGCAGGGATTCTCTCATTCGATCCTAATAACAAACCTAGGATGTGATGCAATTCTCTTTGGCTTTGTGGGCAGAGAAGTGAACTATACACCTGATATTCTGCTCCACCTTCAACGCACACAGGAATTCTTAGGTAGGGAGCTGGGGGACCGCAGGGGGGTGGGAGGGGAGGGCATTGCCAGAATACGCGCACAGGAGATGATAACAGCTGTGGGTCCCAGCACGGTGGGAAGTCATGGTAAACGTTTAGTGGTGGAAAAGATGCGGGATGCGTCCTAGCCACGTTGGCAAAGCCAGCCCAGGACACGACACTGATGACTCAGAACCAGACTCCAGAGCTTCCAGCTGTGAGCCCAGACGAATGCCACTGTGTGGATTTCAAGTCTGGAATAGCCAGTACCAGGGGAATGACCACATCCTAGGGCTGAGGCCAGGCTCTGCGTCCTCGGGTGCTGTCCTGTCCTCCAGTGCGCTCTGAGGTCTGCTGTAGCGTAGGAACTCTGGGCTCCTTCCTGCTAACTGTCCAGAATTTTTGAGATGGGGGCTTTTCATTCTCTCCTCATAAAGAGAACAATGTCCGTTATCAAAACCTCGGCGGCAGAAATCAGAGTCTAGAAGCACTGCTAGTGTCCAGAATTTTAGACAATGACGACATAAGTAGCTCTTGTACGGAGCACGTGGCTTTAGGGTTGTGTAGGACTCTACTTAGCGGCCAGTCCTGCGGGCTCCGGAGTCAGGGACATTTGAGTCCAAATCCCAACTGCACCGCTCAGGAGCGGTGAGGCTTGCACTCACTATTCACCTTGCTGGCCTTAGTTTCCTTATCTCTACAATGGGGATAATGACGATACATCTCCTCCCAAGGTTGTTGAAAGAATCAAATGCAAAGACGTGTAAAGAACCTAGTACGACCTCTGGTGCAGAGGCCTGATGGGTTCGCCGGTGTCATCTCGCGAGAGCCAGTCTGGGGTCAGGCCGTTGTCATCTCGCGAGAGCCAGCCCGGGGCACCCCTTCCTAACGCCGCCTTTAGGGACCGGACGTGGGTAGCTTGAACCCGCAGGCGGGCGTGGCCCACCGCAGAGCCCCCCGACCGGAGCGACGAGGCTGCGATCTCCCAGTCCGTCTGCGTACAGACTGACTTAGATCGGGACGTGATGGTGTAGAAGGGAGTCCATGTTTTGTGGGAAGTCGTCTCCCACCCTGGTTTCCAGGAGCTTCCATTTTTCTCACCGTCTCATGCACAAAATTCCCACTTAAGACATGGTGTCTTTATTACTGGAATGTTTTCTTTTCTCTCCCCCACATCACCTCTCAGTGGAGGTTGAAACTTTTACTTCATTTTCCCCCAAAAGAAAGCTCTGGTGGAAAGCAGATTTTTACTGAATTCTTGGGGGGTGTATTTTAGAAAGACCCACTGTGGAAAAGAGTATGGAGATTCCTCAAATTAAAAATAGAACCACCATATAATCCAGCAATCCCACTTTTGGTGTCAATATCCGTAATAAGAGCTCTCAAAATTTGAAGGCTCACGTCCTACCTATTAAGATAACAATTTGGAAAATCAGCGTACATTTTTGTGGCTACTGCTCTGAGCCAGGCGCTGTGTTAGGCACGGCAGAAACACAGAGATGCGGACCACGCTGGAGGAGACAGAGAAAGTTACAATCAGGCCGTGCGAAGGTCTTGGTCTCCCAAAGCGGAAGCGACACCTTCTAAGGGCACAGCATAGGGGCCAGCCTGGCACTGGCTGGGAAGCAGGAAAGCCACTTTGGTCAGCTTTTCAGGGAGCAGAGGACAGGGAAGCCAAGGCAGCAAAACAAGGACTCAAGGCATGGAGTTCAAACGAAGTGACTCCCTCCTAAACACTGGGTTTGGACAAGGCATTCTAAGGTTTCAGCTTTTCTATCCCTCAAAAGACCGACAAGGGCGACTCCAATTCAGATCACTTGAAATCTGTCACTTCCTTTGGGTATGTTTCTCTCTCAGTCCTCCACTCTGATGCCAAGAACACATATTTCTAACAAAAAAGTGAGGGCCCTGTCTGGATTTTAAAATTATGGTGTGGTGAAGGTATTGAGATGGATTCCGGGGAAGACGGAGGAGCTTGTATCTATTTAACCACAAATGGTAAAACAGTATCCGGGTGAATCAAGATTAATCTATAGACAGTTTGAAGGCACTGTGAGTGCATCGAGAATCAAGTTAAAAATAAGACACAGGTTCTCTTGTGACTTCTGAAACATCTCTTTGTTTAATCATAGAATTCTTTTCATCTTCCATTCATCATAAATAATCCACTTCATTACTTTACCAATCCTTTTGAAAAAATTTGGTATTTAGCATAAACAAACACTGAACATTAGCCAGAGGTGTGTTAGTTTTAAATAGAATAGGAAAGAATTTTTAAAAACCCACAAAATTTTAAAACTTAGAAAAGAACATATGAATAGATTAACATTATTACCCACTTAAAAAAAATCAAATTTCATAACAGTCAAAAAAATCTGATGGAAAAATGGGTAAACATAAATATAATCTAATGTATTTCTTTCATAAATACATTTAGACAAAACAAATGCATAAAACAGATAATTGACAGTGCATAAACATAAGGAAGTATTTCAAGACACAAATAATTAAATCCCAATAAACATGAATTAAAAATAAATTTTGATTTTTTTTTTGTTCTTTATGGAAGAATATGCCACAGCACTTGTGTAAAAAAAACAGGCATAGACATATCACTAAAGCCAACAAAATTCACCATATAAAGAAGATTACTTGAAAACAAAATGCATTTTGAAAAGCAAAAGATGCCATAGTATTTTCGGTTGAGTTTTATCCCATAATCACACACCTACGACAGGTGTTTGATGGCAGAGGTAGATAAGCTGGGGAAAATCAGTACTCAAACGACAGCTTTCATGTTCACTTGGACAGCTTCATTCACTCTGAAATTCAAAGAAACTGATAGGAACAAAACATGAAAACCTTTTCTATGCTCCATAGGTAGGCATCCAAAGTATCAAGCAAAAATTATTGTAGTTTTAGACACAAGTGAAAGTGTCGACAACAGAAATTCCTGACAAACAGCCTGGCTGGCACAGTCTTTTTGCAGGGGCTGGCACTAGCTTTAAAATTGACACTGAGGACAAGTCTTCTGAAATTGATGAAGTTCGATGATATTGAAATGAGTCAGAAGAACTCCAAGAAGCGACCGGGTGTGAGTCTGCACTATTGATAAACTTGGTGGGTTTCTAAGGAATGACTTTTCTTCTGTTGACAGAATAACAGCGAAGCAGCTGCCGAGGAGAGTGTGGCCTGAGACCCAGGATGCCGGTGTCGTCTGTCACATCAAGAGAGGACGTGGAGAGGAGATGTGACAGACGGCGTGCAGGAAGCGGAGGAAAGTGTTCCCTTTCTACACTTTTGTGGTTTTATTCTCTACTTAGGCCCAGTGAAGGCTCTTCCAGCTGCAGCAGAAGCAAATATTGGACACTCTTTTGAAAACTGAAGCCCAGTTGGGAATTAATTTTTCTTGATATTTTGGTTAATGAATGGTTTTGCATTTTCTGTGCCCATTTTTTTTTCCTTTTGGCTAGAAAGCATGTGTATCTGTAACATTTGTTTGCATCTATGACCTTTATATTTCCATTTATTCATGAGAGCAATAGGACTTAATTTTTTAAAAAATGTCTCAAACATTTGTCAAATCTGCCAAGGAAATTCTCATTAATAACTTGTCTCAAATGCCTTAAGTGTGCTTAATTCAAAAATGTAACAGGCCGCTTCTGGCTAAAGGGGGCATTTGTGCTCAGCACATCTGTGTAACAGAAAAAAAAATTGTATTCTCAATTGTGGAATGTGGATATAATCTGTCATTAAATTGCTGCTCTCAAACTGATTATAACATTTCAGTGTCTCACATTTGGCTGTTATGAGTTTGCAAGTGTGTTGGAAAGCAGGAAACAAATTATGGAAGGAAAAAGAAAAAAACATGAAAAATATTTTTAAAAATCCTGAAAACCAAATCCTGTAGTTTACCTCAAAACTTCACTTAATTTATTCCTAACTCAAATATCAGGCCTTTTCTTTGAAGCAGCTTATAATAAATTAAGACATAAAGTATCACAATCTCTTATCATGGAACAGAGGAATTTCTGGGTGGAAACTATTTGAAGGAATGTCTACAAAAATGATGTTAAGAAATGCGGATAACTTATGCTTTTCAGCATCTATTCAGTCTATGACCCCTGCTGGGTTGATAAGAGGCATGTCACAGTTGTAGAAAAAAATCTTGCAGTAAATCAAAGGACTTGTGAATTAGACTTTGGAAGTTTTCACGGTCATCAGAAGAGCATTTTTCTGACGGTGTGACCTCATTTCGAGCGGTACGGTAACTCTCATAGAGTTGTATTGCACAAAGGCGGGGCTTCTGTCACTTAGGATGACTGCTCCCTGCGTTAGGAAAAAAAATATTAAACAACTCCAAAATACTGTACCACCCCTGGCAGTAACTAACAAAGTAGGTTTTGGAAATAATGCTCTTGTCAAATACACTTTTTTAAGGCACTTCAACAGTTATATCATTTTTTTGTGTAAAAAAATAAAATATGTATTGAAGCAACATTCACAAGTACAAGTCTCCCGAACTGTCCGTCCACCCTGTACATATGTACATCACCGCAGAACGGGCACTTCCTTCATCATACTGTTGGCCTCGTCAACTTGACTCCCTGCAAGAGAGGAAAACATGCGGTTTATAGTTGGATAATGTCCACCGGCCAGCGAAAGTGTCAATCAGCACCAGATCACTTATGCCACTAGAAGGAAGAAGAGGCCTACCCGGATGGCAGTGCATAACCACTGATCCAAACCTCCGGGACACACAGATCAGCGGCCCACCTCCCTGGCCAGCAGACTGTCGTCTCCCCTGGCCTGGCCTGGCTGTGCACTAGATGGTGGCCCTGGGTCTCCGTCAGTATTGTTTGCAGAGCAATAGCGGGGACCCTTATGATGGACGCTTTGTGTTTATTTTTGTGCTTGAATGGGATGGATAACATTCTAAGCCTTCTGGATTATTCTAATTAGACAGCAGCCCCCTGGTCTGGAGTGGTTTCTATGCAAAGGGAAATGAGCAGCATCATCCAGTTCTGTCTGCCCTTTGGAAATGCTGTTACTCTGTAGAATAAATCACAGACTTTTAAACATTTAGAAGAGAAGTTCACTCTGATTAATTCGCTGTTCACTATGACTGCACATTACTGCTGGGGTATTAGGATTTTCAAATAATTTTCTTCATTCTTTATCCAAATTTATATGTACAAATTCTGGTCTATAATGCACATTTGCAGATGAATATAAGCATGCATATAAATGAAAGTTTTCAAAATGGATTGATAGTACAGAAAAAGGTACTGAGCTGCTCCTCTACCGACTCTGAGTGGGAGGACATGAGCCTGGAGTCAGACCCTGCACAGAATAATAATCACTAACATTTCGTTAAGTAACTAAATGAGCGATGGTGTTGGATGTGTTAACCTTTCAGGGAGGACCCTGGGGCCCGAGGGCGCAGCTTTGGAACGCAATGTTGTATCTCTGTCTGGACATCCTCATGGTGCAGGGGAAAGACTTGGAGGCCAAAGAGACCAGGTTCAGCCCTAAACCCAGTTCAGTCCGGCACTAAAGCACCCACATACCCTGGGCAAGTTGCTCAGCTCTCTGAGCCTCTTCCCCAACCCACAATGGGGGTGGCAGAGCTGGCTACAAATGGTGTCGTAGCTACTAATGAACAGCAGAGACAATAACGACAATCATAGCAGCTAGCTTTTGTCAAACACCTGCCACATACCCTTGCACAGCTCCCAAGAGTAGGTATTATCATTAGTCTCAGAGCAGCAGAAACTGAGGGACAGAGAAGTGATGAGCCCAAGGCCACCAGTGAGAGGGAGGCACAGCCGGCAGGCTGGCTCGAGGGCCCACACACTGGACCAGGGAATGGCTGGCACCAAGACTCAATGGGGGGTAGCGTGGTTGTCCTGTTTTCAGGACACTGAGGACACAGCGCAGGGCGTTCTGTCACTGGCGGTCTCTTCTTCCCACTCATCTCCTGCTAACACTGACACCAGTGTCCAAAGGAAGGAGGCCCCTCGAGTCAGAGCCCTGGGGGAGCCACCTGCTCTGTGGGCGCGTCCGTGGTCTATGCAGCATCGCAACTTCTTGTGAATTGACCAGCTTATTTTACTGGGGCTGATAATTTAGGAAATCGAATCCACAGATATCAGACCAATAGTGAGACTCTGAGCCAGGTGTGGCGGGACCAAGGCCGCGTGGGCTCCTCTGCTACTGAAATTTTGTTTTTTAATGCCAAACACGCAGTTTTGCAGTGCAAAGACATTATCATGTGTCTAGAAAATGAAAAGTAAAGTAGGCATCCTAATGAAAGCCAGGAACGATCAGACTTAGAAGGGCAGCAGGTAAAACCAGGACACATGTGGGAGCTCAGGGGAGGTGATGGCGGTGCGCGCCCGAGGGAGGGGCACGTATGTTTGGAGCGTCTTTCCCGCACCTTTTCCCCAGGCAGCATGCCCTTCGATGTGAGCAAATGAAATAGAGCTTTACAGACTGCATTTTAAGGATAATTGTACTTTTACAGCAATATAGAACATTTAACCCTCAACCCTCCTGTTCAAACTGAAATGGACCAAAGCATCATCATTATTGGATTTCGTTAAGAAAATATGTATTTTCAGAACAAGAATATGCTAGCAAAAGTTAAAAGGCATGAATAGATGAGATTCGGAAATAGCATTTCAATGTGATTTGGACTCAAATAAGATCTTTCCAGCGCCTTACCTTCTGCCTTGACACCATCCAGGACTTTATGGTCGGCACCAGCACGCTCCCCAGGAGGATCTGCACCGGGTGGTAGACGAGCAGAGGCACGGAAATCAGAGAGAGGTGCTCGTGGCCCGCGAACACGATCTTCAGCATCGGGATCCCTGGTGAACCAAGAAGACAGGAAACCGAGGGGCAGATTCAGTCCGTCATCAAATGAAACACATTCTCCATTAAAACAGGAACTTGGGAGTAGGTCCTGGCTGTATCTCCCCGTGTGTGTTCACAGAACTGAAAAGGCAAGGTGTCCGATGAGTCATCAAACCCGCTCATCCTCTTTTCCCTCCAAAAAGCTCTCAGCTCTGCCTAGAACCGATTAAAGCTGGCCAGTGTGTGAGGGCACCGGTAACTCACTGCAAATGAGCAGACTGCCTAACAAGGGGAGAAGAGAAGATACTGTGGAATAAAGTTCCCTCAAGAAGACTGAAAAATACCAGAGAGGCTGAAGTTCACAGCGAATCTTTCCTTGCTCAGTCATGACACAGTCTGCTGGTCTTCAGGGAGGCCTGCCTGACGCCATTCCAAAGCCCCAGAGCCGACGTCTGCGAGTCCGAAGGACACGGTCAGATAAGGCGGGGTGCGTTCTGCTAACAAGTAAGCGGGAGGGTGCTTCCGCCAAACGAACGTTGATAAAGGCTTTGCGTGTTCTCCTCTGGCCAAGGGTGTCAGAGCGCCGTCCGCAGCACCGTGGGTGGCAGCTGGCCTGCAGAGCAGAGCGGCGTGCCCGAACGCCACGTGGAAGGTCAGCGGAGCGCGGGTGAGTGGGTGCCACCTCCTGAGTGTGCTGCCCGTCACCCCAGGGGCGCAGCGGGCGTGTTCTGTAAGCCGGATGGAGTGGGCATCTACCGGGCTCCCAGAACGCAACTCGGACCCTGGCAGCTTCCTGTGATTACCGGTTGTTTTTCTACGGCCCCGGGGTCAGAACTGCCGCGTGTGTGTGTCGGCTGTTTCAGCTGAACGGCTTTAATAGCTTAGCTTCCTTCTAGTTTCTCTGAGAACAGCCTCTGAAAAGGACCCAAGCTCCTAAACCTGCACAAGGATGGCACATAAATAACTTTTTATTGTAACCCTGTGAGGGAAAGCCCTGCTTTTTCGATTATTTTTACCTTCTAATAAACTTCAAACCTTTATGCAAAAATGCATTTCATGGCTCGTGTTCTCTTTCACAGCCTCACACAGCACGGCTGTGACCTGAAACACGTTACTCCTCCCAAACAAGGGCTCTCTCCCAGCTTCGAAAGCACACGCTTCGATTTTCACACCGTTTCTGTCTTCTCATGGATGTAAAAACCAAGGAGTTTCTTAAAAAACAAAAGCAGCATGCTTAATGCACTCATAGCTGAGAAGCAGCACCTGATGTTCCCGTCCTGAAGAGCCGTGGTGACGAGAAGACGCGAAGACACAGACGCACTCCTCCTGTTTCCGGGGAAGACCCCTCAGTCTGAAGGGATGGTGCTGAGGAGCCATTGGGGGTGGGGGGGGGGGTAGGGGGTGAAATAGAAGTGGGGCTACAGGGAGCAAATCATAGAAGTGTGGAATGTTTGTCCCTAAAACTGATCACAGTAGGGGGTTCTGGCCCCAAATCCAAGGACCGCAGCTGCTCGGCTAAAACACCTGCAGTCACCCTTTCTTGGCTAAGGCTTGGGCCCTGTGCCACTCAGCTGATGTGGGCGCAGAGGGGAAGCCAGGGGACAGTCACAGGGTCACTGCTACAGGAAGTGAACAAAGAAGTGAACTGCAAGATACACAAGGTATGTTACTGGGAGTGACATCAGAAACCCACCCGAATGTGACGAGACAGCAGTAATAACGGTAGTGACAGTCAGTGTGTCGTGAGTGCTTACCAGATACCAGACGTCACCTGAGGTCGGTCATGCGCTTTCCCACATCAACTGAACTGAGGCCCCCAGTAACCCGGGAGGCTGGCGCACAGTCAGCTCCCAGGGGCACTTCCCCACTACCGCCAACAGGCTCGTCCTGGCCTAGCCATTTCCCACTCTGTGACCAGAGTGACGAGTGTTGAGCACAAACCGGACTGTGTCAAGTCACACAGGAGTTTCCCATGCAGCACAAGGACCTTCATGTACTGGCCCCCGCCCCCTGCAGGTGTCACCACCTCGCCGCTTCTGCCTCTGGGCTCCGGCCAGGAAGAGCACCCGTGCTCCCGTCCCCACCAGCCGCACCCACGCTCTGTCTCGCCTGTGGCCTGCGCACTGGAGCTCCTTTTGCCTTGAATGCCCATCACCCACTTCTCGACCAGCTCGATCGTTTAGCCCTCAGTTCTTAAGTGTCGGGGAAGTGCCCCCTCCAAGTCGCAAGGCCTTTGGATCTGTCTACTCTGCACCCACCTAACCCGGGGCAATTCCAGCCCGATGCCCCAGCGCTTGGTGCCCCTGTCTGACGCATGTGTGTTCTCCTCACTAAGTGTTCCATTTCTTAGGGTCAGAGACTATGTCTTCTTCATTCTGGGCATTCAGTAGGTGCTCAAAGTTGAATGAATGGGTTTGTGTTTTCCCAGATCTCATCATAAAGTTACTGGGCTAGGACTCCATTTTCATTACATTCGTTAACTAAAAACAAAGGGCAGTGATTTAAAAAAAAAACAAAAACAAACAAACTTACTAGAAAGAGTTTTCTTCCAAAACTAAAATTTAAATGTAGGACTCTTTTCATCCGGCTATCACCGCGGTGACATCAGTGAAGGAAGCTAATTTTAATGCTCCCAGGCACGGCGGCGGTGTCACCGGGGCTGACAGGAGCCATCGAGAGACTGCGAGCTGGCATTCGACTTTATGGAAGTGAACACCAGGCATGCATTTACAGTTTTACAGGGACTTTAAGCTGTCATGCTGAAAAATGTTTATAAAACATTAATCAAAAAATGCCTCTTTAATACCATGCATTGTCTGAAAGATGTTAGAAGGCGCATGTTGTAAATGGATTCTTTTTCTGACTAAAGTAATTTCCACCGAAAGCTTTTCCCCTCTGCTCTGCAAGTACACCGGGCGGGGAGAGGAAGAGCACTTTCCCAGCGCATTACTACCTGATCTGAACACTTGGGACACCGCTAATGTACAGCATGCCATCCTTCCATGTCACACATGACACATTTGTCTCAAATTAGCCAACAGGGTTTGACACCGCGGCAGCTTCCATACGCACGGCTTTCAACTGACATCTGCCGGTAGGAACTTCGAGCGCGAGCTTTCTTCTGCTAACAAGCGAGTAAGGGGTTTCTTTCATCCTTCGCTTTTATTCTTTTCTCCCAGGATGGAAAGGATAAAACAATACGTACCAGAACAGGTTTGCTCCCCCCTTATTTTAAATATGTTTATTTTATGTTCTCTGAATTAGGTTATTCCCTTTGTATCGGTGTTCAACTTTTAAGTGACTACTTTCTAATGGAGGAAGTGGTTTTTTTATTTTTCCTTGAGAAATAGACATTTTTTTCTTCCTAGATTAAATATGGACCTTTATATAATGCCCACTGAAGACTGATTTATTGTTTACAATATAAAACTAGTGACTTTATATGATTTCGGAGTTTATTTCACTTGTACGTGCACAATGTTCTGTCTACCCACCTATCCATTCATTCATTCAAAAAACACCTTCCGGGGCGTCTGCTGCATGAGAGCTCCTGTTCTCGTGCTTCGGACACACGGAAGAGAACACACAGGCCCCTGCCTGCTGGGGCCCTGACGACCTCAGCGCCCCTCCAACGAGGGGAAGAGAGCAGGCCCTCTGTCACTGGCTTACCCAGTTTCCGCAGTTCACATCCGGGGGATCCTCTCTGAACGATCCCATTCATCTTCCCACGTCTCTGTGAGGTCAGCAGGCTCTCTAGATTCCTTCCCCCACCGGCCATTCTCCCTCCCTCTCAGTCCTCACTACCGCCTTCCCAATTCGGCGCCTCGTGAAATCTAGCCAAGATCTCTCTCACAGCCTGCTGACAGGGCCCCGCCTTCAGACTCTTCCCCTCGTCGGTCCTCAGACCACAGTCAGATTAACCTTCCCAAAGGCCGCATTCATTACAGCCCACACCCCACTCAAGAGCTACAGCGGCTTTCCAGGGCCCATTCATCAAATCCTCTACCCCTTCGACTTCAGTGGACAGCGACGTCAGCCCCGCCGTTTTGTCAGCGCTGACTGCAGGCCGAGTGCCTTGCCTGCATCATCTCATTTAATCCTTCAACGGCCCTGGGGTGGCCACTGTCCCATCGAAAGACGAGGACCCTGAGGCTTGGAGCGGTTACGTGACTTGCCTACCATCACACACCCGGCAGGTGGCAGAGGCAGTGAGACCCCAGTCCACTCACTTTCAGTCACGGAGCTGCGTTCGCTCTGCCCCACCCAGCTCTCAGTGGGCAGTCGCCGTCGCTGGCCCAGGCCTGGCGCGTTCCTGCCTCTGTGAGAGCGGAGCCCCGCCTGGCCCTGTCCTGTCCCGCTAAGTGCCGAACGCCTGTGGGTTCCTTTGGGCTCAGCTGTGCGTTTCTTCCACCGTGAAGGTGGCCCTGTGGGTTCTTTCTGATGAGGGAAGGCCTCTTTCTGGGTGCATTACGTAATTTCGGGTTTGCTGATGTTGCCATTATTTTCTTTTGTGAGGGTTTTGTTTTCCCCTGAACGTAGGCAAGGTATTATATTTCTTTCTTTTCATCTCCTGCAGTATTTAAGCACAGGACTGGTATTCAGGACATAAATAATTGATTATTTAAGAACAGGAGCTAAAGTAATGTTTCCTATTGAAAAAGACAGGCTGTGGAACAAGTGTTAGTAGCTTTACTAGACTGTAAAGAGAATTGTTCACAAACCCCTCTGGGAGAGGACCGTATTTTATAGGATAAAGATATATTTGATGTGGCAGGAAGGTAAGAAACTGAGCTGACCTGGGAACACGAGATGTGAAATGATGATGGGACTGTGGAGAGGGAGAGGAGGTAGATTGAAAAGCAGCCTTTGTGTCTCCTGGAGTCCCACGTGACACTGACTTCTCACTTCGCTGCGAGAGTACACGCCCGTCACCTGGACCATTTCCCGTCTTCCAAAGATTCACGCGCCTGACTTCACATGACTTCTTCCCCATTTAACTGCTCCCTCAGCCTTTTCACTGAGTCCTGGAGAGAACTGCTGGCGAATCTGGGATCCAGTTGCTTCTCTCTTTAGTTGTCATGGTGATTTCCCACTTTTGTTTAGTTTGTTCTTAGTGAGAAACATCCATAACTTGACTATCCAAATGTCCTACATGGTGTTCTTTGAATTCTCTCTCTTTGTCGTTACTGAATCTCCCAGAAAAGCCCATGTTTGCCTGTAAAAGTCCTTGGGGTAAGATGGTCTCCCCCGTCACGATGTAACCCAGGAAGGCAGGTCGTGTCTGAGAAACACGGCCACTCTTTCCTGGTGTCACTAAATGCCAATTTGTGTGTCCTCTTCCCCAACTCTCTCTCACACACACACACACACACACACACACACACACACACACACACAGAGTCTTTCTCTCAGGGACAGCCAGTCACAGAAAGTCAAATTCACTGGCACTGATTCATCTCAATTACTAAACGAAGGGGCAATTAGAGGCCTTTCCAGAAACCGCAGTGATGCCATGAGAGGGTCCAGCAACGGGTCTGGAATCTGGTTAGGAAAGGCTTCCAGGTAGCCTTTAGGAAAGGCATCCCCAAGCAGCTAACTTTCAGCAGCACAGCTGTTGTTCTCACGCAGTGCCCGGGAACCCGTCCGAGCCAGCCGCCTACACCGGGCGCATGGCGCAGCGGAAGAGCTGGTGCCCGAGTCAGAGAGCCCTCGTCCACCCATGTCCACCCACTCACCTCCGGGGCCACCTTCACGGGGCAAGGTACTCAGCCTCAGTTTTCCCATCTGTAAAATACACCTAGCTTGTAGTTGTGTTTTTTGTTTTTAGAGTAACTGAAATAATACACGATGTCATTTAAGTAGTAAGACTTTGTCCCTCTGTGCCAGACACGGTTGCCGGTGCCGTGAACAAATGGGCAAGTCCCCCTCTGCATGGAGCTCGTGCTCCCACTCGTTTAACAGGAGAGGAGACGGTGAGCGCCGAGCCGAAGCCAGGCACATGGCAAGTCCCAGCACCGACAACACCGTGGCACAGGGCAGAGAGGGAGAGGACGCGGCGCAGCCACCTAGAAAGAAGTCACAGGGCAAAGCGGAGTCGACGGACCTGTGTGCTGTCCTAATTCTTAGCGCGGGTACAGAGAAAGGCCACCTGCTTCCAGGCCGGTGGCCTGGCTTGGCTTGCTGTCCACGAGGCCTGCTCGATCGGTCCGGAGCTGCCCGCGCTGTGGCCTGTGGGGCGGGTGGTGTTTAGTCTCCACAGCCCCCGAAGTGCATTCTGCTCGTCATTCTGGCTATTCCAGGACTTCCCCAGATCCATTCGGGAACGTTCCAAAGGCTGACAAGTCAACTTCCTGCAGATTCCCCTGGGAAGGGGGACAGGGTGTCAGAGACCAGGTGACCTGCTCTCATTCACGCCCATCTAAATGACGGGTCTTTTGCTCCCATTCTGCACACCGTGCTGCCTTACACCGATCTGCATTCCACTCGCTCCCGTTTCCTTCCTGTCTTTCCAGCTTTGACTGAAAACTGCTGCTGTGTTATCATTAGCAGGACTCCACCACAGCATCAGAATCTCTGTGATTGCTTCATGAGACACCGACACCGTTTCTGTCCTCTTTAAACAAAGAATCTTCCAAAACGAGGTATGACCGAACCATATATGCAAACAGGAGCTCTCCTGTAGCTCCCTCAGCGTCCCAGGGATGGGTCTGGGGCCCGCACAGACCCAGAGCATTCCCACACGGTGAAGACAGGCGACAGCAGCAGCTCCCGCTGTCTAACAACCCCCTAGGCTAGGCCTCGGGCGGACAAACAGGATAGTCTGTTATTTAACCCGAATAGATCTGTACAAGTGGAATTTTAATTTCCAACCTCTGGAGCCTGAAAAATGTCCCATTATCGTCTCTGTTGATAGCACAGGAGAGAGAAAGCTTCAAAAGCCACACGCAGGATGTCGGCGATGGCGCTGTCCAAACTGGACATTCTCTGTGCTGTCCCCAAAGGGCTCGCACATGCTCCCACCACCCCTCCCTCTTAGGTGGGAAGGTTTTAAAGCTTCACTTCTTTTCTGGAGTAGTCAGAGCTTTTTAGTTATGTGAAGTAGATGTTTATGTAAAACTTCCTTGAGAGATGTATCCTTCCTTCATATTTCAGAACCAGAATTCAAAAATGTTCCTTTGTCCAAAAGGGGGATTTAGGCCTGGAAGAGCAGGAAAAAGAACAAACACAGGGTTCTCAGGCCGTTATTAGGAGAAGCCAATGCTCTTCCCCGCTAACCGTGAGCTTTAGATGACGGAAAGCAGCCACGCCCACGCGGGACTTCAGAAGGCTTGTCTGGAGCTCAGTGGCACCTGTCTTCACCTGTGCGTCGGTGAGGCAGAACGGGATGCAGGAAACGGTCACACAGGGCCCCCTCGGCGTCAGGCACCGTTCCCAGAGTGTGCAGACGTCGACTTATTCACTCACACCTACCATGTGAGTAAAGCTGCCATTCTTCTCTCCACTTTTCAGATAGGGAAACTGAGGCAGCAGATGACAAAAAAACGTCCCCAAGGCCCCGCGCAGCCAGGGACAGGCTGTAACGGCAGGCGGGCTGAGTCTGCGCTACACGACGCGCCTGCAACGCCTGAGTGACACTTGGCCCAAGTCCTCGGGGACCCTGGAGAGGAGATGCGTGATAACACTGCCATGGAGTAACAGAGGGTGAAAACCTGAGAATGACACTATTTACGCAAGAAAGGTCGGACAGGAAGAGAGGCACTTCTCTCAACAAAGGGGCCTATGTGGCTGACCTTTGTCTTGCTTGGGATAGAAGTTGGTTGAGACCATCTTTGGCCCATTAGGAAAATGAAGGACTGTGTGCTTGCCTCCAGCCACAGGGGCTGTAATCCCTCCACTTCGCTGGAAGTTTTCTGTAAATAAAGATGCAAGACAGACCCAAATGAGCAGCTGGTGTTACTTCTGTTTTGAAACAGGCGTGTTCTGATTGGAAAAGATGTTTAATGAATGGCCTGAGCCGGCTCACCAGATGCTGAAATGAAACATTTAACTCTACCAATTGAAGGTTTCCGCCTGGGAAGGTTGGGTACACCCTCACCTGTCTGCAAGCATTGTAGGAGTAATTAGCAAGCAGGGAATTTGAGAATGAATTAAAGACTGAGCCACGGAGCCTTCATTCGAATGCTGCTGTGTCTTCCAAGAGGAGTCGCCATATTTAGGGAGACAAGCTGGGCAGCAAGTATGGTGAGAGTACTTTTATTTTTTACTTCTCTAGGCTGTGAATGAAGAGTGGTTTGTCTTCTTAAAGAGAAAATCTGGCTTTTGTTCACACTCGAGGATGTGAGAACATCAAAAATAGGAACGAGAATTTCATACAACAAAAAATAAAGCAGAGTCACCAGAATGTGTGGAGCGTGGCCGTCACCACAGAACTGGACCCTCTGCCTGGCCCTGCAAGGCCTCGCTTAGTGTTACAGAATTTCTTATGTGTGTTTTATCACGAATGAAGGAATGCACTTGAACGTGAGTCTGATTCAAAGAGCTGCTGATGGGCGGGACACGCACTTTCACTGATTCCACCACTGCCCGGAAGTTCTGCATCCATAATCTGCTTTAACAGTGGACAGGGTGACTTCCAAAAATCTTTAGTGGTAAATGTGAGTCAGCTGTGACCCAAATGAACATTAATTATGTTTAACACACATTTTTTTTTCATTTTAGCAACATAGTCAGTAATCACCCTCTGTCTGGAATTCTCTTCTTGATGGCTCCATGTTTATGATGAACACAAACCTCAGAAAAGATGCCTTCTGAAATAAAAGAACAAGGCAGTTTGGATTTGGGGATTAGAAATCGGTTATTTATCCTTAAATCCACCTCTCTTGAGAAGGCTGCCTGAGGTTTCTGTGGCGTAGCTTGGCTGGGGACGTCCGGCTAACCCGCTCCTGCCCTTTACTGATTCTCAACGGTGCAACATCAGGGAGTTAAGGTCTCGCGTGGAGGACTTCTAGGCAGAGGAAGAAATTAAGAAAACCCTGGGGGCGAATTCTGGAAATAATGATGTTTTCCTAATTTCCTCAGTTCTCCTGAACGTCTGAATACTTATAGTATCTAATCACAACACTGAGAATTGTGGATTCCCCAAATCAGTGCAAACAAGTGGCCAATTTGCACTGACAAGTAGGCCAAACAAGTAGGTGTAATCCTCCCTTGCGTTTTTGTCTGAACGCAGTAAAACAGAAATGCGTGCACAGGAAGTAGTCTATCACACTGGCTGTCAGCCCAGCTGCCTGCCTGAGTGGCTTTGTAAAAGCTCAGGCACCTGGGCCTGTCCCAAGAGGCCCCGAGTTAATGGGGGGGGGGCGAGGGGTCCCAGCACCACCGTTGTTGGACAGCTCCCGGGCAACCCTAACATGGCCCAGGTCGGGAAGCTCAGTTTGGTAATAAGGGGAGCAAGACGACACTGGAAGATTCTGGAACGAGACAGATGAGCCGCTGTGTGCCGGCTCTGCCATTTCCTCACTATGTGAACAGGGGTGGGTCCTTGGGCCTCTTCAGGCTCGGTTTTCGGGTTTGGACAATGTGATCAGTAATAGCCATTGTGCAGGGCTGTTGTGAGGAATAAATGAGATGACAAGGCAATTTATGGGCCTTACCCAGTGTCCAGCATGTAGCAGGCACCGAGTGAATGCTGGAGACTTCCGTTTTAAACGTGCCAAAGTGTTCTTACATCTACTCTCTGACTTAATGTTCGCCTCAACCTTGTGAGACAGGAGAGAAATACAGGCTTGCCAGTTTGGATGTTTCTGTGACTAATTGATTTAGAATTTCACATCATTTTATTATCAAAATAACTTCATACCCTCTCTCACCTCTAGAATGCCTCAGGGCTCCATCTCGGAACTCTTTGCCCCCTATCTACTGCTCTTTAATGATATTATCCAGTCTGAGAGCTTCAAATAACATCAGTAAGCTGAAAACTCCAGCCTGGACCAGGTTCTAAACTCACAAAGCCAACTCTCCACTGGATAGTGAAAAGACATCTCAAACCTAACATGCTCAAGCAGACCTTGTGGTCTGCCCCCACATCCCAAACCTGCTCCTCTGCAATCTTCCTGGGTCCAGTGAGGGCCACTCTGTCCTTCCAGTCCGTCAGGCCAAACGCCTACAAATGTCTTCAGTTCTTTCTCTTACACACACATCCAATTTATCAGCAAGTCCTATTAGCTCTGCAATCAAAATATATCCAGAATCCAGCAAGTCTCATCATTCCACTAAGATCGCTTTTGTCCGGATTAAAGCCTCTTAATTGGCCTGTTTCTCACTGCAGCATGCTTTCACCCACCCAAACCATCTTTATTCAGCACAGCAGCCATGGAGAGCCTTTCACGGTGGAAGCTGCATCTTGTTGCTTGTCTACTCCAAACCCCCCAATGGCCTCCCCTCTCCATGGTCAATGGGTCTCACACAATGTTGCTCGCCCCTTCTTCCATTATTTTTTACCCCATATCCTATAACTCTCTTCCTCCCTCATCCTGACCCCTGCACACTGGCCCCTTCCTCTCCTCTCAACTTGCCAAGCACACGGTTGCCCCAGGCCCCTTGCCCCGACTCTTCCCTTTGGTTGGAATCTCCTTCCCAGAAATATCCACACAGCTTGCTCCCTCTTTGCTTCAGGTCTTGGATCCAATGTCACCTTTAAGCCTGAAACTGTCTTACCTCCACCCTGGCACTCCTTATTCTCCCTCCTGCTTTTAATTTTTTCCATAACACATACCACCATCTGAAAGTGCCATATATGTAGGTGTTTGTCTGTTTAACCCCACTAAAAATGGAAGTGAGAAAAGGAGGGGAACTTTTCTTGTGTTTTGTTCATTTCTGTACCCTGAAGGATCAAAACAGGGCCTGACACATACCAGGCACTAAACAAACACTTGTTGAATAAATCAATGAATCAAGTCAATAGTTTTTTAAGTCCCTGTTCATCGACATCATTGCTTCCTGTACATTTACGCACTTGCTCTCATGTGCAGAGTGGTTTGTCTTTTGTTAATTAATTTTTAGAAAGTTAGCTCAGGCAGTGCTCGAGTGCTAGTGCCAGAGTAGACAGTACAGTGGCACTAGCACTCGAGCACTAGTGCATAGAGCAAATGTGCAGCAAGGGCAGCTTTGGAAAGTGTCACTACTATAGTATCATCAATGTGCTCAGCTTCAGGACAGGTGACATTCCGGAGGAGCTGGCTTCCCGTACCCAGGAAATCTTTAAGTTTTGCCCAATTTTACATCTCCTCCTATCCCCAGGGTAACTTTTCAAGACCTAATGAGCACCCTACACCTTTAAACATTGGGCAGCTGACTTTAGTTTCTGGCTTGAGTTGTTTGGATGGGCTGCGGATAGGGGCAAGGAGGTGGCGGTGTCACTCTCATTTTGCAGCCGCAGGTTCGTCTATTCGTTTCCTGTTCATTAAATACATGCAAACTGGCTTACAGTGTCAGTTTCCATTATGGGAACTTCTGGGAGGAGACACAAGCAAATACAGAATTGGCTCGATGCAGCTCTCAAATGACAATTGTCATTTGTCCCTCTCTGCTGGCAACCTCCTGGGCGAGATCCCTCACTTCACTCACAGTAAACACCTGTTGTTTACTGTTCTCTGATGCACATTTTAGTGCCGCTGGAGGCCCACGTTCCAGTGTGAATTGTGATCATGAAAACCGAAGCCCTCTGCAACTGGCAGCCGGGCGGAGATGGACAGGAAGCACTGGGAAAGGGCCGCCGCCGCCTCCTGCACATGGCACAGGCCTTATCAGAAAGGACAGGCCACAGAATGACAGAATGTGATCCCCGCACTTCCTGTGGCATTTCCCTTGGAAGCATGATCATTAATGTGTAAAATTAATCTTTTTAGAGCTACTTCTAACTATGACAAGGAGATTTTTACTCTGAAGCAAACACGAAACAATGGAGTTAAAAGCGTGCACACTAAGAGCTAGGAAGCCATAGGGATGAAGACGCGGTCTGCAATGTGAGGTGCCCCTGAACACCGTACGGGGGGTTCCTGTCTCCTTGCTGGTGGGCTGCAGGGGAACCACCAGGAGGTGGGCTTGGCTGCTGTGAAGTGGATACACGTGGCCTGTCTTGCTCCTGCTGCGTCTCTGAGACCAAGCAAGCAGCGCTCAGATGGCATACCCTTCCTAGGTATTTCTAGAATACTGTGGGAGTGATGGGAAGGACCTTGAATTTGACACAAGAGACCTGGGTTTAAACCCCAACCATGCCACCTACCAGCCATGGGATTGGGCGATCTGACCCTAACACGCTCGGTTTCCAACCTCTGCTGAAAACGAGGCTGCAAAGACCATTTTAGATGGTTTTTGGGGTTTCGGCGAGACAGTGTGTGTGAAGTACCTACTACAGTGCGAAGCCTAGAGTCAGCGCCCCCAAAATGATAGCTGTTATTATTATTACTATTATTAGAAATAGTATTATGAAACAGTACTGTGGGGCTCAAATGCAGTAGTCTAAGGACAGGCAGGGAAAGGGCTGGTCACTGACATCTCCCAGGAATTTCTGAGACTGGTGACAGCTGCGGACGACCACGGACACTGAAACTTCCTCCTGGAAGGTCCCCAGACCTCTGCTGGCCCCCACCTGCTCACGATTTGCTGATGAGGGCTTCTGCTTCCATTTGATGTGCTGGCTTCTGGAAAGCAGTGATTCCATCTTGGTTCCTTCCTTATCTTTCCACAGTATCAATTACACCGTGAGATTTTTTTTTTAAAGTCATATATCTTTCCTTTCATAAAGGGATTTATAAAAGTATAACTCTCAAATAGTAGGCCTTGTGAAATTATTTTGAATACACATACACACCCATGTTCTACCCCAGCCTGCCAGGGAGACATGGTCTTAGAGGAACCAGGCCTCCCTTCTGGGGTGCTGGGCACAATGGCCACTGAATGGACAGTTTTCTTGTCATCAGATCCCACTTTGTAAACACGAGCATCCTTACACGTCCAAGTCTGTGGCTTAACCACACGGGTGCAAAAAGAATGCAAGAGGACACTTGAACTTTGGGCAAGAGAGTGGGAACTGCAGCTACAGACCAGACGACAGGAGCAGGTGCTGGTCCCCCCGAGACGTGACCACACAGCTGCTGAGTGAGGGTGTGCGTGATTCCTGGGCATCAGGGCCCAGGCCTCTGGAGTTGTTTTTAAAAAATTTTATTGTTTATTTAACTTCTTTATCATACTCACTAGTGCGTTATGAGAACATCTGTGTCCTAAGTGTCTCCTTTGGCTAATGATGCAATCAAAATATCTAAAAGTGGGGTGCACCATGGCTAAAGTTAAAAATCTAGAACTAATAACCCAGGTCGACCCAAACTGGCTCCGCCATCAACAAAGCACACCCACACACACCGGACCAAGTGCTCTGCCGGGTTGAAAGCCTCTCTGGGAACCTGGGCTCGTGGGCACAATACTCTTTTTTCAAGTGAGTCACGAAAAGCAGTCTCCAGGGTCTTACTCTGAAACATTCTGAGTCAGTGGGTAATCTAAGTTTGCTTTTAGGAAGCAATGTGCTAGAGTTCTGAGGGCTCCCCTTTGAGAAATGCTCACCCTAGGGTGTCCCTCTGAATGACTCAAGATTCTGAAGCAAACACTTAAGTCTTTCAAAGTCAGAGAGTCACTGAACGTTAGAACCGGAAGAGCCCCAGAGATTGTCCAGTCTGAACCTGCCATAGTCAGGGGACCACGGGACTGACACTAGCTGCTGGGTCGCAGCCCAGGACTGTGGGCAGGGCTCTCATCACAGCTCAGCACGGAACCTCCCGCTTGAGCAGCTGTCTGTCCCTGGTGCTGATATCTGAACTAACTAGTAAAATCATACACTATCAACGCAGAAGTATTTTCAGGTAAATTACTTTTTATAACAAGCACTTAGCACAATGTTTGCCTATTAAGTACTCAAGTAATGCCAGTTGTTATTATTCCTACTATTGAAAACATATGAATAGAGAATTTAAAAAATAAATCAATAAAAGGTATAGAAACTCTGTTATAGAAGCTGAATTAATAAAGTCTAAATGTAGGTGACCCTCCACTGCAAAGCAAGAATTATTCTCAATCTTAATTTATCTCTGGTTCTTACACAGTATCGGAAATCTGGGCCCAGGTGCAGTGAAAAGGCAGCAGCAGAGCCCCAGGCCCACGGTAACTGTGTGAGGAAGAGGATACATCGGCCTAGGAAACGTGGGTGAGGAGCGGTGGGGGAGCTGGGCCACTGGGCGTCCAGGCGAGCATCTCCTGATACATCCATCGCTGAAGCACCTGGCACTCGAGGGTCGGCCTGGGGACGCCCCACGGAGCTGGCGTTCTCTTTGACTGCATACTTGCTGCCTGGGGCAGGGAGACTTACTAAAGTTTGATCACAAAGTCTAGATGTATTAGCAGTGATTTCCAGACACCAAACTCAGAACCAAAAGTTCAAAACAAAATAGTACGGAAACCTCAGAGGAGTGTTAAGTGTACTCCTTTGTTAGAGAACTTAACACTTCTCTCTTTCTGTGGATCAGAAAATAGCACTGAATGACGGGCCCTGCCTGCTGTTCCTGAGCATGGCAGCGTGACCTGCCATGTCATTCATGTCAGGTGTATCTTTAAAATCTGTCAGAAATTTGTCCAAATATGTAGGGTTCCCAGACAGCCAAGACCTACAGAACTGTAACCCCGGGGCCGAACTGCAGGACAGAAACAGTCACGGCTGTGCCCCAAAGACAAACTCCTGTCTGCTGTTTTCACTCTGCACTTCTGCTTCCACTTGAACAGTTCATTGTCAGACAGCCCGCGGCTGTTAGTTTGCAGGAAGGGGGCGCACATGAGTGTGGTCTCACAAAGGGTAAGGGCTGGCTCATCAAGGCTCATGGTAAAGAGCCTAGAGCTTTCTGTTAATAAAGAAAGCAAAAAGAATGGGTGCCAGTGTGTGGCTGGGCCACACGGAAATCTGTGTGGATGGGAACAATGATAGACATTAAGTACTTTAAAGCCACCTTATCACTAGCAGAGTAATCAGCAAAACCATCGTATAACCAGCAACGCAATCAGAAGTAATTTTCTTTTTTAAACAATTGATAAAACAATCAAAACCCACGTCGGGCCTGCAGTTCCATAGCTGGAATCAGCGGAGCACTTTCTGGCCTTCGAAGTGCTTTGCATCCTATTATGCAATGCAGTGCTGGATGTCTGCAAGCCCAGAATCCAGTCTCTACATGATCTGGGATAAGTTTATATGCTCTCATTTCTCTCTATGCAAAATAAGATAATCACTGACTTGATATATTCTACCTGGTGCAGGTCACAGGACTTAATGGGTTAAGTGCCGTTAAAAAGTGCTTCCCATGGTAGGCAGAGTGGTTTTATTAAGATACTAGTCTTCATGTGCCAAGTGGCATCACAGATGAAGTTTAGGAAAAAACAAAAACACGATGGCAAACTTTTGTATTTCAATTCCATCGCCTTGTGAGAAAATAACATAGATGGTATTAAATGGTGCTTTCAGCCCAAGTTGCAGGTAATTGCTTAGTATTCTTGAAAAGCTTCCAAGTACAATCAAATATGGGTACCTTTTCAGATTTTGTTTCTCTATGAAAATCTTTGGAGAGTGTCACGATCTGTTTTTAATCTGTTTAGGAGGAAGCAACAGCCCTGTTTCCTGCAATATTGTGACATTATTTACAGAGCCGTTCCTCCCAAGAACTTCTTTCCTCTCCATGCATTGCGGGGAGGCTGCTGCAGCCTTACAGAGGAGACGACAGCCCCCAGGCACAGAAACTTACAGCTGGAGGGGCCTGCAGCCCCATGTAGTCCATCGCTCATTTCATAGCCGAGGAAATCAAGGCCGCGGCAGTTCAGTGATGTGGTCCACCTTCTGGGGAGAGAACTGGAACTTGAATGCTGGCTAGAATCAGGTCTGTGTTCTTTCTACTCTTCAGAACCTGATGGCTATGAAAAAGCTACATTCTTTTTGCATAATGCATAGTTTCTTGTCACAGTTCAGCCATAGATGGCAACGAAGTATAAAGGTTGTGAGGAATGGCTGCTTGGTTTGCATTGGTGCAAAAGAGTCTGTGAGTGGTAAGACACAGAGTGGACTTCTAATTGATGCTGATCACGACACTCTGTTTAAAATTTAAATAGCATTCTTTCATCTGATAAATGCTTTTGGAAGTAAGAAACAAGTGGGAGTCACACCAGTGACCTCCCAATAGTCAGTTGACATGTTCTCAAGGCATATGCTTTCACTTTGCTGTTTAAAAACATCAAAAACTGATATATAGACGTAAGGATCTCAAACATCCTGAAACATTCCCTTTCTAGGTAGAGTAAGAAAGTTTTCTACTTCTATTAGAACTCTAGACAAGAAAAGTGGTTTGAATACTCAAGAGAACAAGATAACTAAAAGAGAGCACTAATTCCACAGGGTACCTTGGATCGAATTTCTTTCTTGATGAGATCTATTGACCACTGCACACGGAGCCACTGTTCACTGGGGTGCGCACTGTTCTTCTATCTCTGCTACGAAGGACACCTTCTCGTTACCATACAAATATCAGCAACAAGCCAGAGATTACTTTGGGGGAGTTCCTGGCTTTTATGGCACCCCACAGCAAGGGATGCCGTCTTGACAAAATATAAGACTCTCTCCAGCCCTGAGCTGCAGCTACGAGAGCACAGCAGACACGCCCGGCCGTACAGTTTTAGATGTGGCACAGCAACAGCTCTGCCCTTCCTGAAGGCCTCCTCTTTCTCCCTGAACGAACTCCAGGGAACAGCATCATGTCAGGCTTTCCAGATGGATTATGTGAAGCCATAGCTCAATGTCATTTTCAATAGGAAGCCTCATAATTAAAGGTCAAATAGTCACTTCATCTGCAATCAATCAATAGAAAAAGTACTAATACGAAGAACTAATCAATCAATGGCAAATGCACTAATAAAAGCAATGAATCAAATTCAGCATGTGTGTAGGTGCAAGTACATGGAAGAGATTGAGACAGGGCAAAAGCAAGAACAATAAAAGAAACTGAGAGTGTATGTACAAGAGAATGTTCAGAAGGCTTCTCCAGCAGGAGTCTGCATCTTCGGTCCTGTGGTTACGTGGGTACTGCTTGCCCTGCAGCGATGTGTTCTTAAATCCACATACTGGATGTCATAGTGAATGCTATTTCTATGTGCGACGTTGTGTGTGTGTGAGCAGAACCATTAGAAGAATACTATGACAAGATTGCAAAAGGGACAGATATTTTCTAAATTCCAAGTAGGTACAATCTGTTGTGTTTCCTCTGTGTGTGAAAGCTGAGAGAAAGTACAACTCCAAGTGAAATTATCTGAATTTCCCCCCTTCTTTCTGAAATACATATTCATCACACTTAGGGTGATATTCTCTCATTTCTATGCAGATTAGAAGTTGCATTAGGATAATTCTTACCCATGCAGACAAGAAGTTGCAGTGGTCAGTGAGTGACATATCCTCGGTACCAGGGAAAGTCAGGTCACCGGGAGACAGAAGCGTGTATGGGATCTTGTGAAAACTGGTAGAGTAAACTTACAGGCTTAACAAGGCCATTCCAGCAACAGGATCACAACAGCCCCAGCTCTGTGTGAAACTAAAGGGGCTCCTGGGACAGGGGCAATCGTGCCCCCTCTCTGAGACAGGGGCAGCAGCAAAGGGGCTGTTTCTAGACATTCAATGGCTAGGAGACTGCAGGAGCGAAGCCAGGTTTGATCAAGGCATGATAAAACAGTTGAGTTGGAACTAAAGGCCCCTATCTAAGAGCCACGGAAACGAGGCCTGGGGAGGTATCAGAGGAAGAGTCAGGATGAGTATTTAGGGCTCATAGTTTCAAGAGAGATTAAGTCTATCCTGTGACAGAAGTGACTAAGGGTTTATACTGCATGGTTACTTAGATTGCTACATTAGTATCATACGAGAGAATGCTCCAAAGGCAAACGAAATCCAAACTGACCCAACCCTTTTTAACAACACAGCTCTTGGTTTTCAAGCACCTGTTTGTCTGAAACGTAGCTTTCAGAAAGCATCAAGAACAGAAGAGTATGGTTTTGGGATTAAGAAGGAAGAAGAGACAAAAAGACAGGATGAATACTGTATTTTTCAGACTATAAGGTGCACCCCCCCAAATTTGGGAGGAAAATGGGGGTGCATCTTATAGTCTAAATGTAGCTTACCTGGCTGTTTACATTTATATTGGTGAAATATTATGTTATTTATGTTATTAAATATTTTACCACTTTTGCTTCAAATTTTTTTTTCCTATTTTCCTCCTCTAAAACCTAGGTGCGTCTTATGGTCCGGTGCATCTTATAGTCCGAAAAATACGTAACTGTTTTGCTTAGAGAAAAGAAGAGACTACTGAGAGTGGAGGACTGTGCTTTTGGGCAGAGCTCTTTGTTCAGCACAGCTAGCGCCAGCACAGACCATCACGGAGAAACCAAAAACATCCGTTTTGGTTTTCCTGATGAAAGTAACCCCCTGGGGTGGGGTGGGTGCAGAAGCCCACGGCATAAATGCTCAAGTGCATTGGCTGTGGCCATGGCTCAGCACCTGCCTGAGGACCCGGGCCCATTGGATCCCTGAGTCGGGACAACTGAGGCGTCCAGTGGCATCTGCCTCTGGAATTGCTACCTTTATAACAGCCCCTTACTTTTTAGGAGCCTTGGAAGGACATCCAGACATCATGTCACAATAACCACATGGGGAAAAATAGTGTAAGATGATTTCTTGGAGGTTAGCGACTAAACCACACCGGTTACATGAGAATCTACAAAACGGGAGGCTGGGCCCCTGGAAGTGGTAACAGAACCATAGATACTGCGGTGAGAAAATAACTAGTGACAACAGCTACTGCTGAAAGAGTATCCACTGGGTGCCGGCGGCACGCCCAGCTCTTTCGGCGGGTTACCTCATTTAATCCATGGCAATTTACACACAGTCTGGCGTGGACTGACCACCAACTACGACTGCCAAGTACCAAGTGCTGTGCTAGGTACTTAACAAACTTTATTTTTAATCTTTACAATCCCCTTACAAAGTGAGGATTATACCTCCCCATTTTACGGATAAGAAAGCTAAAGTTCAGGGAAGTTAAGTGATTTGTCCAAGATCACAAAATCAGGATTGGAATGTGGCTTTGAAAGCTCCTTCAACTTCAATTTGATGACAATTATAAGGAAAACCTACCAAACATATAGCAATGTATGAATAGTACACACACACATATACACATATGTACATATACACATACATGTGTATATACATACATGGGTATATACATCAATAATTTATTCAAATAAGCTAGAGCCCTAGGTAGCAATTGGTCCTTAAAGAGTTTATCCAGTTTCTAAGTCATTTTCCTAACCTGCTGAGACTGGCAACAGACTGGAGCAGACAGATGTGTGTGGGGTCGGTAAAAACGCTATGGAATGTCTTTGCTTTCTGGTTTCAGGCTGAACTCATTACCATGCGCAGACTTTGAGCGATGTCACGGTTCTCTGTCCTCTTCAGTGAGCCACGTGCCAACGCCTAAAGTTCTCATGACGCGTTTCTACCACGGCGTGCCTCCCAGCCCAAGGAGTTTGTGAAGGACACGCGTTTCAGTAAAGTGTCTCATCACTCAATGACTTCTCATGGCCGAAAACACGGGTTCTGGATGTCTAGACATGTTATTGGGATAACGCCACTAAACTGGACAAAACTAAGTTGCAAACAGCATCTTTCTTCCTGATCTATTTTTTGTCCATGAAATAAATACTTATTTCACTTTAGGTGTTAATCAGATTGAATTAATACTAATGATACTGTGTTTCTTTACAGAAGTAACATAACATTCTGAAATGAACTTCAAACTAATGTGAATATCAAATTAAGGAAATAACATGGTTTCCACCTTGCTCCACGCTTTCAGAAAATAAGGTAACAATTCCCAGGGGCAACTCTCGAGCCTTCCAAAGCCACGTTTTTGCCCATCGTGGCCCCTGCCCCAGCCTTTAGCACTGACATTCTACACCGAAAACCTTTTATGAGGATCGAAAAGATTTTTCAGGCCCTCTAAAATTGATTCAATCATATAAGGGTATTTCAAAGCAATGATCCATTCTCACTTTGCTAGTCTCTTTAACAGAGTGGACAATACCCCATTCCATTTAATTTGAAGAGTTGCTTGAACTTCACAATCATAAGATGTCACTATCTGAGGGTAATATGAATTTAGTTTGTAAGTCTGTGATTCACTTACCCAATGTGAGGGATTTGTGTGTGGAGCAGAAAACAATAGCCACAGTGTCTGCTGGTGTGAACCCTGAATTACTCCTAAGGGCGAAAAAAAAAAAGTGCTTTATGAATACTTGTACGAAAAGCCTATTTAACACATCCTAAATCAAACGTAGTACTTACCTTCATATTAACATCCCTTTAATCAATTCTGGTGACAGAAGTAATTCTATGCCCAAATGTACAGAAGTGTCTGAATTTCTTTTTTGAGAATCATTTCTGAGTCATTTATCCTTAAAAAGGAGACAGCTTTAAAATTGTGTGGTAGAGGTCTCCTAAGATCACACTTGTCATCAACTCATAGCGTGGGACTTCAGGAAAATCACGTGGCAAGGACTCCGCTAGCTAGGGCGCCAGGCTACCCCTGGACATCACCCTCATGGTTTGAAAGGGCCCATTATCTCCAGACTGCTCAGGCAAGGAGCAACGTGTCCTGGCAGCACACGGGCCCTTTTGAGAAACATGTGGCGTGAACAAAGGACTCGACATCATATGCTTTAGTAAAAGAAAATCATCATTTTCAGCAGTTACCATATTTCCAGTACTCTGCATGTAAAAATAACAATTCCATAGATGGGCATCTTATGGCATAGGCATCCCTCCTCAGAGTTGAGAAAACTGAAGCACACAGAAGTGGCCTAAGTTACCCAGGGCCCCAGAGGTGGTAAGGGACAAGGCCAGGATTTCAATCGGGTCCAGCTCCTGTGCCTACGCTCTTAACTGCTGTTTTCCACCATTACCATATAATATGTTCGGTAAAAAAAACCTCAATCAAAAGCCGTTAACAGTTATGGGAGTCACGGTGCACGTCACATGTAGATTTCCTGGTTTAGACGATAAAGATTTAGAGGGCCAGGACAAGGGTTAGAAATGCAGGTATTATTACTGTGCCCTTGGTCTGTCAGAAGTTCCTTCCTGCAGCATCAGGGTTTGGAGACACAGCGAGTCCATTCATTCCCTGCCCTGAACTCAGACAAGAGTCAGCAAATGGAAAACTGCTCCAGAACCTGAGTGCCTGTGTGTGCTTGCAGACGTAACCATCTACCCAACCTCTGAGGATCTCTGAAGGGAGAGACCCACCATTCCCTTAGTAACCTCAGCTCATACGTAACTTTCACTGGGAGACAGTCTTCTCTAAACAGGGACTGGCATACTGTTTTCTTTGTTGTACACTCCCTGCAGGGCAGAAGGGCGCCCTCCTCCGCCGCCTCCTTACCCCTGGACATACGGTAAGAGAGAGTTCATTGTCCTTTGGTCTTCACTGCCCGGAAAAGTCGCACAGGCTCATGCTTCCTAAACAGTCTCATCCCCAGCTCATTTTTTTTTTTTTTTAAAGATTTTATTTATTTTTAGAGAGAGGGGTAGGGAGGGAGACAGAGAGGGAGAGAAACAGCAATGTATGGTTGCCTCTCACATGGCCCTCACAGGGACCTGGCCTGCAACCTAGGCATGTGCCCTGACTGGGAATCGAACCGGGACCCTTTGGTTCCCAGCCCGCACTCAATCCACTGAGCTACACCAGCCAGGGCCCCAGCTCATTTTTTGATAACAGCTTTCCAAACTGCATTTCTGGTGTCTCACCGCAGTTGAGAATTCTCCGTGGATATGTATCACTTGAGAATAATAAGACTGCCTTACTGTTCTCCCATTCTATTCTCCTATTTATATTGTGAAACCACTCTTATTTTTTAAACATCGTATGACATGGCTGACACATTCCCTGACCCCTTTATTCATCATGTGATGGAGGCCTAATGTGAAAGGAACTCCGTGAGGTTCTGTGAACGTGTGGAGCAAAGGAAGACAGATCCGTTCTCTGTGAAGGAGAGGGAGACTGAGGAAGAGTGAGGGGAAGGAGAGTGAGAGAGCTCTGGCACTGAGAAGAAGGGCTGTGTCCAGCTGGGCAGGGGAGCGGGGGATGCTGACGGAGCACACAGAGAACCTCTTGAAGGCGATGACAATTGATCCAGCCTTGAAAGAACAGGCTTAGACACGTGCAGACGTGTACTTCAGGTCAGGAATAGTGAAACTGAAGTATGGGCGTGCAGGGGCCGTGGGCAGACAGCAATTCCTCAGGCTGACTTGTGTGTGGGGACACTGGCTTGTGACAAGGAGTGCGGACTTGACAAGATGGGACAAGGAGGTTAAAGCGGAGAAGCACACGGCGCGATAAATGCCTGAGGATGATGAGACGAGGCAGGGAGAATCACGGCGAGGGCAGGGGATGGCGGTAAGAGACACAAAGACAGAATTAAAAGAACTTGTCAAAGGTTGGCCTCCATGAAATACATGTTCCCTGCTGACAGCTTAAGAGCATGGGCTTTTGGGGCAAATGCACCAAAATTTAAATCCAGACCATCTTTCTGCCTGCCTCTGAAGTCAGGATAAATGCCCATGTTTGTTAAGAATTTGGCACACTGCAAAGGTTTAATGCATGCTGGTTATTTTACTGTTAGTGTTGCTTTGTCAGAGGAGGAGGGAGAAAAGGAAGCTTTGAGCACATAGGACTGCCCACAGCAACAAAGCCTTGCTAGAAATAGGGAAAGGGGGAGGCCCAGTGCAGTCTAGGCAGGAGGCTGAGGAGCTGACGATCAAGGGTACAGGACAGGTCATTGTGAGAGGGAACAATGTTTACGAGAAATCCGGGGAAGAGAAGAAAAGGGTCATGGGAGATTTGACACGATTATCTCGAGAGAGTGAAGATGCAGCAGGCAGAAACAACAGGGAAGCCAGGTCCTCTCTGAGGCCCTAGAGGGCAAGACGGGGGGTGAAGAGGTCAGTCTAAGAAGGGGTGTCTCCTCTCGCCTGTGAGCTGTGACCAAAAGAAGACAAGGTGAGTGAAAAGTACAGAAAATTCTTAGGTAGAGAATGGGAAAGTGGAGGAAATTTATATCAGGGATTTTTACTTTCTTTCGGAGGTAATTCTGAGGCCTGGGAACCTAAGAAATTAGCAAAGCTTGCAGTAGGCAGATGGGGACTAGGATATAGAGTCAATTCACAACGGATACAAAACTCGTCCAGGAGAGAATGCCCACCCGAGACTGAACAGCACGCAGCATGACCACCTGGGCTAGTTCTGGGCTGTTCTCCAGCAGTGCCTGCGGTGTCCGCAACACAAAGAAGGCGTATATTCACGTGCATTGCTTCCTGGTCTCCTGCTGCCCTAGTTTGTGACCAATGTTGGCTGCATCTGGATTCGGGCAGCTGGGTTTTCTCCTGAGAGAGTCTGGCAATACATGTCTCCTTCGGTGAACTTTGTTCTGCTTCATATTTATTCTTTTCCAGATTATAGCACACTTCCAACGTGCCAAAATCTCTCTGGTCAAGAAGGCTCTGATTTAACCGGCTGCCGCTGGTGAGAGCAGCACCTAGCGAGGGTGAAGCGGGTATCTGCGGACATGCTTAACTGTCCTCTGTTTCAGGTGAGGAGACCGAAGCTAGGCCTGCCCTGGGAGGTTGCTGGCCCTACAGTTCCACTGACATAGTCTGTCAGTCGGGAGCAAGGACCAGCAAATGAAAATGGAACGTTTAAGGCTGAAAACAACATTCCCCTTAAACACGGCTGACTTATACTCTATTGATAAAAAGGCCACTCCACATCACGGACCCTGGGGAAACGTGCAGAGTGGCAGATGCTCACTTAGCCCTTGTTCACGAAGAGGATGGTGAGGACGGGGCTGAGTAACTGCAGCAGGAAACACCGACTGTTCTCTAAGCCCTTTGCTGCCCGCGTGCCTTCCTTCCCTGCACGGCCCTGTTGCCTGCTTCTTCCACAAAGGGAACGCGAAGCACGGGAGGTTAAACAACTTCCTTCAAGTCTCACAACTAGTAAGTAGGCTGCCCCAAACCGTGGAGATAAGGTTGCCCCCGAGGAGAAAATTACTAAAACAAAAAAACCCAACACAAAAAACCACCACAACATTTAGTGGATGAGAGCCGCTACGGTGTCAGTGCCCTTCCCTCAGCCACACTCCCGATGGAGGGCTTGACGGGACAAAGACACAGAAAAATGAGCCGCGCTGTGCGTTGTGCTGAAATAGTAATGACTGTAATTATTTTCAGTGATTAGCATCTCCATTGTGTCTGCTCACATTTTCGAAAGGAATCACATTACTATTTATTTTCTAATTCTACTTTATCTCTTTTTAATATTGATTTTCTTTTTATCCTGTTTTTATAATTCTTTTGATCACTTTGGCTTCCCCCGAGATGTTTATTTCCTTTCCTTCCCAGCTGGTCTTTTTATTCTCTCTTACAAAGCTTTCAATCAGTGTTTTCCACATGATATTTATTTTGCCTTCCTTTGCGGTACCCACAAAGGAAAACGTGTCAGAAGGTTTTACTGGTAGAACCTCAGAATGTGGGGTAAGAAAGCCCCTCTGAGAGATTCCATCTGAGCCCACTGTGTTGAGAGGAGGAAGCTTCCTTGTGAAGCACTTTCCTTTGTTAACCCCTGGACCTGGTGCGTTTTGTCGTTGCTCGTTTTAGGAGACGACCTCCTGTGACATTAGCTGAGTGGCACGCAAAAAACTGCCCTTACAGTTAGCAGTAAAGCCGGCTTCCTCCTCTCCCTCCCTCCTTCCTCCCCACCCCCTCCCTCCCAGGGCTGTGGTGAGGGGCCCGGGAGACAGCAGAGAGAAAGCCTACTGATAAGGATTAAAAGGCCTACACAAATATTTGAATATTTGTTTTCTTCCTTTTCCCTTGATGGTTTCTTTTGTCACTCTAGTGACATTCTAGGTTTCTATTACTCTGTTATCTGCTTATCAAACTGTCTTTTATATATTTTTAAAAGGCTCCCAATGACTGCTTTCTTTTTCTAAGCTTTTCAACATTTTTTTTTTTTTAACTTTGACAGCTTCTCAAAGTTGTAGAAAGCTTCGGTCACTGTGGATGGCTGACTCTTGGTTTGATGAATCAACTCTCATTTCCTAGCAACGGTGACAAAGAAACGTCAAAAAGAACGTTTTACAAAGTTGGAAATGCTAATAGGTACGACTACTGTCTCCATTTTATAAATGAGGAAAGTGACAGAAGTTACGAAGTTATTAAACAGGACTGAAACTCAAATCCGTGGGGCTCCAGAGGTAGAATTTAGAAGCTGAACCCCGCTCTACAGCTAGAGCAGTGAGGCCACAGGAGAATAACCCTCGAATGTATTTCAAATGCTCAGAGTAGAAGTTCGCATGCCAGACGCTAGAATGACAACACGCCAGTCAGTCAATCGAAGAAATGTGAACCAGGTAAGCAGAGTGTTGCAGGAGAGCTGAATTTTCTAGGCTGGGTCTCTCCTGGGTTATGCTAAACTTCCATCATGGGAGGTCAGTGGGCCCGCCACACAAAAAAGATGGATTTCCATGCTGTGGTTTTTGTGTCTTGATATTTGGATTGGTTTTACATTTACTGAATTGGTAACAAAAAGATGAAAGAAACCCACAGGTCAGTTTCACCAATTTTAAATAGGAAGGAACAAAAAGTAAGGCAAGGAAATTAAATCAGCATATAAACCAATGGGTCCTTGTTTCAACTCTTGGTATCTCTGATTAGTTTGGTTGTGTTTCTGTGTGAACTTGAAGAATCCAGTTAAACATTCTCTATAAATTCCGTAAGCAAAACAAGCATTATGAATTTTAAAGGTTAATTGAGGTGGTTTCATGCAATAGAGAAAGCATGGGTCAGCACTTTGGGAAATACCAAATGGGAGTGAATTTCAATTCTAGGTGTACTATTTGCCGACTGACTTGGGCTAAGTTACTAAACTAGTAAAACCTGATTTTAGGCAAGTTACTAAACTAAACTGCACTAAGCGTGGGTCCTCATCTGCAAGATTGCAACCTGCATAGTATCGCATGCACCCTAGCACAGCGCTGGGCACGGAGCAGGTTCAGTAAGGGCTGGCCATTTCATTCCTCCAGCAGAATCCTGAGGTGCTATAAGGTCTCTCAGCATGGAAATAAAGTGAAAACCATCTTCCAAATTTTGTCCAATTGAAAACTCCCCAAATGTTAATGGACTATCTTGTGGCTTCGCACCCGTTAGCAAGGAGCAGATTACAGCCACTCCATATTCTGGTGTTCATCAAAGAACATTCACATCTGACACTGGGCCAGGCAAGTTCAAAACACAACGGAGCTTCAGTGAAGGCAGAGTAAGGTAGAACGAAAGTGTTTTGAAACCACAAGGCCCTATGAAAGTCCAGTCTACTTCAGGCTGGAATCCTCAATCTTAATTCAGCCAGCGGTGATACCACCATCTCTCCTTCAGCAATCCCGACAGTGGCCACTCTGGGTGTGTCAAGAATTTTCCAGTCACTGACAGGATACTGCAGCTGACCTCGTCTGACAGGACAGGAGGAGGGGTCAGATGATCACTCGGGCCATGAGGACCAGTAAACAAACAGCTAGTGAAAGGCAAACCATCATTTATAAGGTGATCTAACAAGTCGTTTACCAAAAAAGCCTTGAAAATAGCTTCTACTCTCAGACTTACCCAAATAAGTCACATTTTCTCTCTAACTCAGTGGCTCTAGGCTTTACTCTTACTCAAAAATCATGGCCACAGGTGTGGTAAAAATGCTTCAAATTACACCGATCAATGAGTTTTTATTGATCAGGCTCCTGCGCTACCAAGTGCCATAAGGGCCAACTGCCGCACGTGAGGCCCAGGCCCTTGCTGCCCCGACAGCGTCGGGCCTCATAAACGACCCAGGCGTTGCCATCACCAGGCATCCAAGGGCCTGGCGGTCTGTCCCAACCTCCCCTTTCTAGGTCCTTCCTCTACTCTCCTTGTCCCAGTGTGTGTTGTGTGTGTGTGTGTGCACCCCCATTTGCATTGTTGTTTCTTCTCTCACCACGAACCCCCACTTTGCCTCTCTGTTTGCAGAATCATTGGCTGTTTTTATGACTCACGTGAAACCCCATCTCTGCCAGGAAGTCTTGCCCTACCACTTTCTTTGGAAGTGCTTCCTTCTTTGAACCCACAACAGGCTAGCTTACTGTACCACTCAGAGGACACTTAGTTATCAATGTGTACATCTAGTCTATAAGCTCATGCAAGACCAAAATTACCTCTTATTTCTGACAAGCGCTATGGTGACTTTCTCATACCAAAGGCTCAAGTAATAACTGTTGAGTATATAATACTGGTAGAAGAAGTTGCATTAGAGGTGAGTCTTTAAGACCAGGCAAGATGAAGCAGGGTTTTGACATGGGCATAGCCTGTCAGTGAAGGACAGAAATGAGAACGCAGGTTCTTTTAGAGGACAGCAAAGATTTTACCTCAACCAAAAGCTTAGACAACAGGATTGCTAGTAGTGGTTCATGAGGCTGATGTTGCCCTTCACCCCCAAAAGTGAACTTCACTCTGCAGATACTGGATACCCAGTGCAGATCTCTCTATACACGAGCACTACCCTCAGAACTTTGAGTCATTGGAAACAGCATGAAATGCAGAACAAGTTTGGCCCAGAAGTGAAAATACCAGTAAGATATCCATCTCAATAGTCTCGAGCAAGATGAGGCTTTGGAAGCACAAAAAATATTACAGAGGTAGGGTCAGGAAATTTTGAAAAACTAATGATGTGAAGGATGCCAGTCTGAGTAATTCTATGGATGGTGGTTCCATTAACAGTAAACAAATGAGAGAAAGAAAGTGTTGGGGAAAAAGATGAATTCTGTTCTGAGTACCTTGAGTGTGGGGTCTGATTAAGACGGTCAGGTGAAGATACCTATGTGGTGAGTACTAAGTGGTAAGTCGTGCTGGAACTCAGGGCCGGGCTTGCCAATCGCCAGCTGAGAGCCGACAGCTCGAGCCAGCAGAATGCAGAGGCTGCCTAAGCACACGATGTGCCTACGTGAGACAAGGGCCCATGATAGACCCTTTCAGAATGTCTCCGACTCGAGGGTGGCAGGAGCAAGAGGGAAAGGTCAGGCAGGTGGGAAACAGACGAGAACAGTGTGGCGGCAGAGAGGTCAAGTCAAGAGCATGCGCCCTTATTTAGAAAACCAGTCACAGCAAGAAATACCAAATCACTTACCGTGTTGAAAAGATGAAGGTTAAAAGCATAAAACTCAGCTGAATAGAAAATACTGAAAAAAAAAAAAAGATTGAATCTAAATTAGGCCTATAAAAGCAGTATCTGTAGCATATTTATTGGTATGCTTCGTTTGATCTGAAATTTATGAGAACTCAAATAGAAAAACAAATGAATAAATAAGCATAAATTGCTGGAATGATAAAATCATTTAAATTAGTGGGACTCAACCTGTTCTTAGTGACAATATCCTCAGATAAAATCTATGAGGTCTACTATTCGCAACAATCTAAAGCCCTCTTTGATTTAAGATTTGGTTATTTAATTTGTTCAGTTTCGAGAGGGCTGGTTTATACTGAGTATTTAGAGCAAATAGCATAAACACAGTAGACCATAATAAATATTTTGGAATAACTCATTTTGACTTTAATAACATAAGATTATTTGATAGGGCAATTACCAAAAGTTGTCTTTGGTATTACAGGATAAATAGAACAAAATCTTTCTTTTTTCTTTTGTTAACAACCAGTGTTTTAATTACCTATCACATTTAAAAGTACTGTTCTGAGCTCTGCCTGCAGCTTGGCAGAGACTGAGAAGCCAGGACTGAACGACTTATCACCTAGACTGACCTCCGCTGTGGTTGCTCCTGTCTGCCAGGGACACCCCTTCTCTCCTTGCCATCTCTACTCTGGAGCAGAAGTCAGCAAAGTTCACTTAAAGGGCCACATAAAGCATGTTTCAGGCTGGAGGGCCATATGGTCTCTATGGCAACTCTTCAGCTCTGCCTGCTAACTGAAAGCAGCTGTAGATAATAATACATTAACAAATTCTTGAGCCGGCACTTGCGTTTTATAGCCTGCTACTTCTTACAACAAAGTTATATTACTTTGAGTATAGAAAGATGATGTAAATATTCACATTTTAATCAACTGTTATCAAAAAGTAGAATCATATGGTAGAAATCCTACTTTTCATTCATGATAAAGAATAAGATTAGTTATAGTGATATAAATTGGCAAAAAAGTCCTCAATCTAACATTTGAATTGACAGATGCTATGGCTTCTTTCAGCAGGCACCAGCCATTGTAAATCAGACATACACAGACAAAGGCCGTTACTGCTGCCTTTTTGAGAAACAGGTGCACGTGATACAGTCACTGAGTACATACGAGAGTATGAAACGGAGTCTCCTTCTCCAACCAAACTAACATTCGAAATGAATTTAGGAAACACAAGTGGCTCTGCTTTGCTGGTGAGGTGGCCGAGGGGACGGCGACTTACTTATGAACAGTATGACGACGAGGCTGAGTTTATCCAGGTCGATGTTTGGGTTAGAGAATGTGCCGCAGAACGTCGTGTAGATGATCATGAGGAGCACGCTGCTGCTGACAGCGCCGAACGGAGGCTTCGTTCTTTCGAGCCAGTCCTTGATGTACCTTCGGACAATCTGAAATACAGAGATCAACAGGTGGCCCCTTTCAGAGATGCAGGGATGGAACTGGGCACCTCCAAGCGATTCTGACAGCAGGAAGATGTAAAGGGAAAGGAATGATTTGGGTGACGGCCACAGTGGATTTCAAAGCTTCTCTGCCACCGCCACCCTTCTTCTGGGGAATTTAACATTTGTAATGCAACTTCCACTGGTGTCCATAATGAGAGTATATTTTCAACTGCATTCAAATCCATCCTTAATCTTCCCAAATGCTCTTTGCTGGCTGTCACTGAGACATGCCCATTAAGCGTCCCCAAAGTTTATCTCCTCTGCTCATCCTAATGGATGTGCGTAATTATCACAGTCCCCTTTGCCTCAACAGACAATTCCAAGTGTAACTTTGGGAATCTTAAAAATCTGACAGCTTCAAGAATTTCAAGACAGTAGATAATCGGAAGTGATCCATGGAACATATTAATATTTAAAATGCTAGCAATGCACCAGAAGTTTTTAATTAAATTATAACTCATGCTTGAAAAGCAAAAGTGCGTGTGTTGTGGGAGCTTGAATAATTCACACTCTGAATATCGAGAGTTTTTGTGAATCCAAAGACAAATGTCATTTGCATGCTTTTAGAATTCCAAAATTAACAATTAAAAATAAATCAACCTGTCCCAATTTTCCTACACAGGGACCAGTGAAATATACAGTTACATAGCAATCCTCTCAGATTTTAAAACCAAATCTGATATTTAAAATCAGGCCAGTCTGAATATTGGGGATAACTTTTATTTAGATGTAAGAGTGAGCCACTCTATTTAAAACCTTTCACTTTTAAAAAAGCTGAACAAGCCCTGTAATAGGGACTACAGTTCAGACATATTAAGTTTTGAGCCACTCATTATCTTGCATAATTGAACATGAGATTTCACAACAGGCTGAATTACCATGATCCATTAACAATAATGAGGTCAGGGAACTTCTGACAAGGCTGATGGGGTTCTGTCATCTTCTACTCTGTCACTAAAAAGCCTCAATTTGCAATGGAGCATACCTTCACAGACACTCCAGAACAAAATAAACTACTCTCAAGAGTACCTTTGAACAAATGGCTGTTCAATCAACATCATCCATTCCGAAAGACTAAGTAAGTAAAATAACTATTAGTAAAAGGAGTCTTGGCAGAAAGCTGACCAGTTGGTACAAGAAAGATATAGGGACAATACTCTGAAGCTCAGGTGGGGCGGAATGAGGGGGAAAGAGTGTCATATATGCACAGATAAAGAGTGATTTTTTTTTTAAAAGTAGATCTTGTAATTAAAGCCACAGTTGACCGCAGCTGGTGTGGCTCAGTGGATTGAGTGCTGGCCTGTGAACCAAAGGATCTCTAGTTCGATTCCCCATCAGGGCACATGCCTGGGTTGCAGGCCAGGTCCCCAGTAGGGGGCGTGTGAGAGACAACCACACATTGATATTCCTTTCTCCTTCCCTTCCCCTCTCTCTAAAAAGAAATAAAATCTTTAAGAAAATAAAGTTACAGTTGAATTTATAAAAAATTATGGCTTTTTTTTAGAAGTGATTCTAAACCATAGTAATTTATCTAGTGTTCATTTCTTTCTTTAAAGTTAAAATGTAGTGAAGTACAGAGAAATAAGAGCAGCCCCTTATACAGCATTATGCACTGATGTATTAGAATATTATAAGTTTTGGATAATGGCACTCGGACTACCCAGATGGCCCATGTTCACACACGTCACAGTGGGGGTAGCTGCTTATTAGAAGGCGACAGAGGGACTTCATGTAAAAGGTCATTTCGTAATCTATTGTGTTGGTAGCATGAACCTGGCAGTTGCCCAAATTTAATACAACTCAACTCATTCAGGAAGTATAATAAGCTAAATGGAAATTACATGGAGTTATTGAAATCAATGTGGTCTTCCTGCAAAACTGTTAAAAACACAAAGATCTTCTCTCTGCAATAGTTACAGAATGTATGATTCTAATTCCAAAAGTAAAGTGTCTTTCTCTCCCACCACCACCGTCCCCTCTGACCAAATAAACAAGTACATGTAGCCCTGGCTGGTGTAGCTCAGTGGATTGAGCGCGGGCTGGGAACCAAAGGGTCCCGGTTTGATTCCCAGTCAGGGCACATGCCTGGGTTGCGGACCAGGTCCCCAGTGAGGGCCATGTGAGGAGAAACCATACATTGCTGTTTCTCTCCCTCCCTCCTCCACCCTCTAAAAATAAAAATAAATAAAATCTTAAAAACAAAAAACAAAAAAACAAGTACATGTAAATGAGGTATAATTTGAACGCCAACACCATTTTCAAAATCCAGGCAAATCTCCAATCAGCAACTGACTTAGTTAACCTAATCATCATTTTCTTCATGACAAATACCCAGAGGCTCATAGTACGTAGGGCTCTTTTAACATGGTAAGTACAGGGGGCTCCTGAGTCCTGCATCCTCCTAGCTAAAATGTATTTCTTCTGAACACATCAATGCCTTAGTCTGGACACTTAATCTCGATAAAGAAAATGACTAGAAAGTTGGGAATTGGATAGACCGACAAGTGAAACAATAACCCTAGAGGAAAAGAGATTGTCTTTCACTGTCTTTCGTCTACAGTGATATTTATCTGTGTTTTCTAAGTAAATCATTTTATACCTTGCCAGCCTCTACAGAGCTTTTCCATCTTCCTTTAAAATTAAATTCACAAAGCAGCTGTGTTTGCACTGTACAGCTAGAAAAGTGTTCAAGTGCTTCATAAACGACAGGGCAGCAGAGTTGATATGCCTCAAAGATGCGCTCCAGC
>PVJI01004014.1:0-114617 GCA_004026765.1 Micronycteris hirsuta
GGGAGTGGTAGGGGGAGAGAGGGGGAAAAGGTGCAGAGAATAAGTAGCATAAATGGTAGGTAGAAAACAGTCAGGGGGAGGTTAATAATAGTATAGGAAATGTAGAAGCCAAAGAACTTATGTGTATGACCCATGGACAAAAAGTAAAGGGCGGGGAATGGGGGGGTGAGGTTAGAGGGGAAGAAAGGGGGTAAAATGGGACAACTGTAATAGCATAATCCATAAAATATTTTTAAAAAAGAAATTTTATTATTGTATTTAAGTGTAAAACATTGTTTTCTTATTTGAAAATCAGTTTTCCCTCCTCTCAACTCTAGATTTTATCATTGTATTTCATGGCCTTCTCATCTATTTTACTTAAGTTGTCTTTACTAGATTCTAGGTTACTTGGTGACATCTTTGTCTACTTCATAGCTTCTAATAAGGTGCCTCATGTGGGTGGTTCTCCATATATACTAGTTTGATTAGTAAGTTTTACTTTCACTTTACCACTTTTGTTTTCAGATCGACAATTGATGATCTCAGTGACCCTCTGTTTAGTGGAAAACATTTCAAAACATCAATACTGACAACAAGCAAAACAAAGGGAAGTAGCTGTAATCACTGCAATTCAATAAGAACGAGCTAGATATGAAACATGGCAAATATACCAAAGACTGTGGTAATACAAGCACTGAGTAATTATATAGTGAATTACATAAGAATGAAAAACAGCTTTGTGGTACGTGGATAAAGCACAGAATGGAATCTTCTAGTTAAATAGCTACTGTTTTAAAATAAATCTAGTAAGAAAATGACCACCATTTCTCTGTTGTATTCTATGTTATCATCAACAACATATTGTTTTCTGAAAGGAAACAATGATTGCAAAAGGCACTGAATGTGTAGAGAGCCTCACAATGCTCTATTAAGTCTATTTAGTGATCTGCAATGTACCATTCTTTGTATATTAACTTTGAACAAATCTCATTCAGTTTAAACTTGAAGGTAGGACAAATGAGGGAATAACTGCACTCTTTAATTTAGAGAGTCCAACAACGTCTATGCTTATTATACCCAATTAAAGTTGAAATATAAAAATTTGTTAAAATAGTTGATAAAAATTAATGCAAAAGAGGCTATTTTGGAACTAAGGGCAGTTTAAGATTTAACATCTTTTTCAAAGGATAACATATTTGTTTCTTATATTATAAAATACTTCATATTGATGTTTAGGAAATTTTTATATTATGAACCAGCAGTACTCAAAGTGTTATCTCAAGACCCTTTAAAGAGTTTTTCAAGATAAAAAATATTTTCCCAATAATACAAGGATATGTTTGTCTTTTTTACTATGTTGACTATTTTACAGATGGAGCAAAGGCACTGGTGGGTCCTTCACCTTAGCACAGATCAAGGCCGGCACCAACTTTTCTGGTGGATGTTGTGTCCTTCACTACCAAGCTCCGTAAGTTTAAAAGGAAAACAAAATCTGAGAATGTCTTTGATGAAACATTGAACGTTATTAATTCTATTATAATGTGACCCTTGAGTAAATATCTTTTAACATTTTGTTCACACGTAAAACAATTCTGCTGCATCATTCTGCAACATACACTAGCTGCTTCCTTCACAGAACACACTTTTCATTAAATGACTGCTTACAACTGCAGGATGACTCAGACTTTTATATTTAGGAGTCGTTTTCTCAAAAATTAACACAGTGTGCATACTTCTTCAAGGAAAACAACTAATATTTTACTCACTCATTCAACAAATATTTATTCAGTGCTTAGAAGAATACTATAAGACGTTGTTCTTTATTTTGGTAATGAGACTAGTAATTTTCTTATTAATATTTAAAGTAATACCATACAACATTTTATATGCACAAATGGCTAATTTCCTCTGAATATGTACCTGTCAGATTGTGATTATTAACTCAGGCTAACCATAACTGAAAGTTTACTATAGAGCAGACACTGTGTTAAGCACTTTGCTTATATGATCTAATTTAATCTTGGCATCAATTCTTTGAGTTGGGTGGCATTATGATTCTTAGGTGGAAACAAAGAGACATAGAGGTGTTAATTAACATGTATGCACACCAAAGGGCTTTAAGTGGTAGAGTTGGGATTCCTTTCCATATAAAATGACCTTAACCCCATGTCCCACATTCTTAACCAATTCATTCAATTTATATAACATTTTGCCTAAATTCTAATCAATAGTTTCCTTACTAGCTTCAAAATAAACTTATTTTAAGTAGAGATATCCCTTCTTTTGGGTGAGAGGATTCCATGTGGAATTTTCTAGCACATCATTCTTGATTGTGTATGAGAGTAACAAAGTACTGATAAAAAGCATGAACTTTAAAATCAGACAGATCTGGGTTTGAGTCCTGAACTTAATTATTTTTAGTTCTGACATTTTGGGCAGAACTAAATCTTTCACCTTCAGTTTATCTGTAATATGAGAACAATGTCTGTAAACACTTCAAAGTTTTTACTTACTACAAGTATTAAGAAAGATTATTAAAGTTACACCTATTAACCTTTCCTGGTACATTATGAAACTCAGTAAACATCAGTTATATTTGCTTGTACTCACACTTGTATTCTTATGCCTTAAATATCTGGAACTCTTAGAGGAGCTACAATGCAGAGCAATTAAAATAATTATATAACTTGAAAATAATTCAATAATTTAAAACTACAGATTGCAGGAGGAAAAGGATAAAGAAATAGACATTTAATTCCCATATTGGAGAAAAGCAACTAAAAGGAGATCATTAGTCAACTAAGACAATTACGAATTTTTTAGTTTCAAACAATAGCAGAAAGCACTCACACACACAATACATTAACTTCATATATGGAAACCTAAGACACTCATTATACTGTAAGTCTTCTGAGGTTGTTGCTCTCCCTGCCTCCTCCCCATCTGCCTTACCTTTCTAATTGCGCACTGATGAAGATACGGCCAATGTCTGCAACTCTGCGCCAGGACCGTAACCACCCGCGGGGCAGGCCACAAGTGCCCGAGAATTAGCCTCTGGGAACAGCCCCAACTCGTTTAACAGTTACCAGGCGAGAGGACTGAAGTGACTTCTATGCTACTTCCCAGAATTCCCAGCAGGATAAGTTTCAGTTACTTGCAGTGATAACTTGCTTGAAAATAAATTCTTTGTTGGCTGCCTTTTTTTTCCCTAGCCTACTCCCCACTTCCTGTCAGTGTTTTCTGGAATCTCCTCTCAAATAAATTATCAGAACTTGAATCCTTGTCTCAGGGTCAGAGACCCAGAGACTATATTTCTTCATCACTATAGTATTCATATCTGAATATAGCTCCCAGGATATAATAAGTACTCAACAGATATTTGCAGAATTAATTAGTTTTCCAAAGTAAGTGCTCCTTGAAGTTATCATATTCATTTTATTATACACAGGTCCTGGCAGAATGCCTGGCATAAAGTAGGCACCCAATTAATATTTGTGGAATAAATGAGTGTGTCAAGTTGCTGGTATTGTTTTAAAAAATCACTCTACTTGATTATTAATAAAGGATACATTAATACTGATTAAAGCACAGTGGAAATCAAATAAAACTTAAAACTACTGCAACATTATAAAATTATTTATAACAAAGTTGAACTATTTAGCTACTTAATATCCATATTTATATTCATTGACTGAAGTAGCATTAAATTAAGGTAGAGATCTTTGCTATAGAATCTTGTAAATTACTAATACTTTTTTCAAAAGTATATACAGAAGCATTCCACCTTATTTGCAAACTCTACTAGTAGGTAGCTTAAAATGACCAAATTAAATAACAGAGAGGGGAAAAGGCATTAATTGATTGACTTTACAAATATTTATTGAACGTATATGAGCTGCCAGCCATGTTCTTAAATCATAGTTTTATAATCTGGGGCTGAGACCAACAGTATGAAATATATTTTACATCAACACCAACACACAAATGCATATTGCATGAATACATAAATACACTCGAAACTAAAAAATATGCTTCAGCATAGAATATTTATGTTTATTATATTTTATTCACTTTCACATAACTTTTATTTGATTTTTTAATTAAACAAAAATACTTCACATTATTCATTAATTAATCTGATTTTACAATTCCCTAGTGGGTTCCAAATGGCATTTTGAAAAACACTTGATTTGGGAGATCAAATTATGAGTTAAAACAGATACTGTATTTCTTCTAAGGGACTTAGATGAACATAAATCAAGTAATTTTAAAAACTAATATCAAAATTACCATTGTATGGCTGAAAAATAAAGATACATGGGATTTAGAAGCGTGTGTGCTGGGAAGATCTGAGGAGTGGGCAGGACCTGCAAGGGGAGGCTTCCTCAGGAAATAGTGATTGGGTTGAGCTTTGACACAGGGTTAGAGTAACTTTTGAGGGCAGCTTATCTAGAAACAATACCAGCGGTCTTTGGAAGACATTGGATATGGAAGGTGAGGTAGAAGGAGAAATCAAGGACAACTGCTATGGTGACTATAGTTAATAAACTGTATTGCATAATTGCAAGTTGTTAAGAGACTAAATCTTAAATGTCCTCATCACAAAAAAATATTCTATGTCTATGTATGATAACAGATGTTAACTAGACTTACTGTGTAATACATACAAATCCACATCATTATATTGTATACCTGAAACTAATGTTGTAAGTCAATTATATATTCAAAAAAAAAGAAAAAAAAAACACTGCTAGATTTATGGTTTGCCTAACTAGATGAACAACAGTGGTTATTTTCTAAAAAAGAGAAGACAAAGGAGACCATATTTGGGTAATAATGGTGTGGGAATATCATAAATTTGCTATTAAATATGCTGCTTTTGAAACAAATGGTAAATCAAAAAGCCAGTTAATACAAGGACCTAAATTTCAAAGGCAAAATCTAGGACAAATAGAAATGTGAGTCATCAAGGTATGAAACAATTTAGAAAAAAAAAGTAAAAATTGTTAATAGAATCTGATAATATTACATTCATTTACTTGTCATTTGCACTCAATCTTACTTGATAATAGATTTTAAAGGGCTTTCAAATAACGTGCAGAAGAGTGGTCAAGTGAAAGATAATTGTATTCATGTTATAAAGGTTTTAAAAGACTAGTTGTGTTATCAAATTAACATAAAAGATTCCTGTCCATGATCACAATGATTGATAATAATGATAAAGTATTAGATGCTACTATATATCTTGAGTTATGTTGGGTTCTTTATATGAATTATCCAAATAAATTTATAAAAAATTACATAAGGTAGAGAAACCAGGTAACCAAATTGGGGAACTAAGAAAAAGACACATAAAATAATTAGTCCAAGGCCCCAAATTTGAGAAAGCGTAAATCAGGGACACTTAAAATGAACAGGTCTGTCTCATTTTAGAGCCTAGAGTCTTCTTCGCTGCTATCCTGTACTGTTTTTGAGTGTAACAGACAAATTCTCTCAGGCAAATCTTTGATCATAGGCTTTCTTCAAAAGAAATAGTCTTTTTAAAATTGCTACCCAATACCAATCATAATTATTCTTTGATTTTTCTCATCTAAAAAGGTTTATACTAAATATGTAATACTAGTAAAAATTATGTTGCTCACACATGCCTTTAATAACAATATAATGATAAACACAATATAAAGATCTTATTTGTAATTTTGCTGTTTAGTCACTCAATCATTCAATATTTATTGAGCACCTATTTATTACCAGGTACTGTTCTTGATAGCTCTACACCAGACAGCCCAAGAACAATAGAAGTGGCATTCAGAATAAATGAAAGCTGCCTAGACACTGTCGTTAGTTATGAAAGAAGAGCAGGCATTAATTTTATATTGGCCTCCAATTCCTCCAGATATCTTTTACATTACATTGCCACAGACAGGAAAGGGCTTAAATGATTTGAAAGCAAATAAAGAGACAAATGCACAGGGATTTATTTTTAATTGGCAGTTCCAATATACCTATTTTAAGAATGTAAAAGTAAGAAAGTAATTCAAATTTTTTTCAATACAATACAGGAGAAATCACATTCAGATATGATAAGAAATCGGACTTGTAGGCCAACATGAACAAATGTATACAATGCTTTCAAAATATATTAACTGAACTTTTTAGAAGACAGGCTTTCCTTTGTAAGGCAAAAGTAAAATAAATAAATAAATAAATAAGTTTCAAATATTATTTAGGTTCATGAAAGCTAGCTCTCGTCTATCAGATGCATTAAAATTTTTTCAATGCAGAGATGTAAGAGAAATGAATGGACATGCATGACTAGGGAGTGAAATACATAAAACTGGAATATTGTCTGTTCTTTGGAGGACATATGTGTGTAAAGGAAGAAAGTTCTGTGAGTGTGACTTGGGGTATACAGTTTTCACCCTTCCCTCCACCATTGCCCCATTTCTTTGCTCCCCTTTACAAAAACATTGTAAAATAGTGGATCTACTCTGTACGCTTTGCCTCTGTAGTAGGTTGAATAATGGCCACCCAATGATATCAGAATGAACCTATAAATGTTACCTTGGAAAGAAAAAGGGTCTTCATAGACATGATTAAATTAAAGATCTTGACTTAAGGAGAAACTTGATACACACGAAGAGAAGGTGATGTGGGGATGGAAGCAGAGATTGGAGGGCATGGTGCCACCATAAGCAGTTGGATGCCCGCAGCCACCAGAAGCTGGCAGAGGCAGTTTAGAAACTTCAGAGGGAGCGTGGCCTTTGGTACCTTTATTTCAGCCAGTGAAACCAATGGTGAACTTTTGGCCTTCAGAACTCAGAAAAACTACATTAGTGTAATTTTAAGCCACCCACATTATGGTGATTTGTTACCACAGCCATAGGAAACAAAGCTCCATTCTAAAAAAAACTGCTATAGTCAAATTAATGAATAGCCTCCCAGTAGCTAGGTTCAATAGTCAATCTACTCAAGCTCTTCATTTGCCACATTAACCACTCTCTGCTTTTTCTTCTTTGGTTGATGTGATGGTAGGTTGTATGCCTCAACTTTTCTAGGATATGGTCCTAGTTATTCAACAGAACACTAATCTAAGTGTTTTGGTGAAGATGTGATTAAAGTTTAAAATAAATTGACATTAAATCAGGAAGATTATCCTAGATCATCTGAGTAGGCCTGATTCTACAAGTAGAAAGGCTTTAAGATCAAAGCTGAGGCTTTTCTGAATGAAGAGTAAGAAGGAGAAGGAGGGCAATAAAGAGAATAGGAGGCGCAGAAGGGCAGACGGGAGGGAGAAAAGGGGAAGAAGTGATTTCAGCTGTAAACTCCATCTTCAGCTCCTCTGCCTGCCCTTTCGAAGAGCGCACCCTGCAGATTTTGGACTTGCCATACTAGGCCCCCACAACCACATAAGCCAGTTTTTTGCAATAAATATCATCATAAATATTTCCCATTGGTTCTTTTTCTCTGATTCAACTTTGACTGACACAGCTGGCTTCAAGGATACCACCCTGTCGGGTTTACTCCTGTTTTGCCAACTACTTCTTTTGGGGCTCCTTTGCTCTTTCCTCCTATTGCCTACTTTCTACTATTGGCAAGCCTGGGGCTCATTATTTGGAACTCTTTTCCCTATTACACTCATTTAGTAAATGCTTTTAAATACCATCTATGTGCTGATCCCTTGCATTTATTTTTAATCTACAGCCTAGACTGCTTCCAAAAAGCCAAGTTTTAAATTTACGTCTCCACCTCAGGTTTCTAATAGGTATTTTAACATAACTTGTCGAAACTTGAATTTCTCACCTTCTGCACAAAACTTGCTTCTCCTGTGGTCTTCCCTTCTTAGTAAATAGCACTAATCTTTCATGTTGTTCAGGCAGAGACTTGGAATCAAACTTTTCTCCCTTTCTTTCACATTCCTGCCCAATATATTAATAAATAAAGTGGACTCTGTCTTTGAAATTTATTTCAAATGAGCCATTTTCTCCTGCCCTGTCCCAAAATACCATAATCTTTTACTTGTATTATTGCATTAAGCTCGTAAGTGGTCTCTTTTCTTCTGTTTTTGCTACTGTGCACGCATGCACGCGCACGCGGGCATACACACACTGTTCTCAACAGACTAGGTAGAAATTTAAAATATTCTAAAGTATGAATTAGGTCACATTACTTTTCTATCCCAAACCGTCTGGCAGCCCTCCTGATTCAGAATAAAACCCAAAGTTACATCAATGGCTTATTGGGCTTACCGTGGGCCACTTCTGCCTCTGACCTCAGCTCAGCTGTTTTTCTCCCTCTTTTAGATTCTATCAGTTTAGTCTTTTTCTTTAACTCGAATGCATTAGAAAACTTCTGCCTCAAGGATTTAGGGTTGGCTGACTCCTTTGCTCTATTTATCTTTACCTCGCACCCACATCACTTGCTTTGTTACCTCATTGTCTGCTCAAATATCAGTTCATCACAATGCCATTCATGGTCATTCTAGTGAAAATTACAATCTCTTTCCCACCATCTATTCTCTGCCTCATCCTTTCTTTATTTTCCTCAACAGCACTGATCACAATCTACTTTGGTTTCTATCTCCTACCACTAGAATGTAAGCATCTTTGGTTCACTGCCATATCTTTTGGGATCCAGGACTGTACCAGACACATAGTAGGTTTCAACAAATACTATGTGAGTTAATGAAAGAATGTGCCTCCACTTACGATTGGGTGGATCCATAAACCAATGTGAACAAAAATGGATCATTTAACAGGAGGACCGTCCAATCTTCACCAGGGTCGGCCATTTCTGTCTTCTTTTTGTAATGTCACTTATTGGATAGATTGTCCCACAGATTATTTTCATGACAATTATTTTGAGTGCTAACATTTTTCAATAATGTGCCTACAAGGATATATTATCACCTATCACATCTGTTATTTAAACCTGTTTAATGCTACAGATTCAAGGATGGAGGAGGGATAAAAAAGAGAGGACATCGAACTTAGAACAGTAACACAATCTCTGGTTTTAGTTAGCGATTCAAGACAAAAGAATCAGGAACTACTGTAGGTATCTCAGAATTAAACTCTTACTCTATTTACTTATTCATATAGAATGTGTCTAAGTTAGATTTGACAGAGAGTAGCATACAGAAGCCCTGCCCACAGCCCGATGTTTCATTGTGGGAAATGCCAGCACACCAGTGACTTAGTGACCCCAATGTTAATGGAACGAGTATTTCACCTCACAAAAAATTTTTGACTTGGAGGCACAATTATGTAACTTTATTAAAAGAACATGCCATGTGTCTGTCGAAGATGGGTGTTTAAGAGCACTCTCAGGGTTTTCATTTACTTTATTCAGGCTTGCCAGAGCACTGATTTACCTCACATGGATCAATAGTTTGACACCTTGTTGCTTAAAAATTGCCTATGTTTAAAGTACACTCCACAGCTAAAGGGCCACGCAGATGCCACAGTACCGAATAGCATATGGACGTCTCCAGGGCTGTTAAAAATAATCACACCGACCGTCTGTTTTCACTAGGGCTTACTGTATTTAGACAGTTCTGAGAGAGAAGATTATACCTTACAATGTAGCTCAGGGGACCTATATCTAGGAGGAAAGGAAGCAGGAAAGGCCCTTGTGAACTCCAAAGAGAAACTTTATGTTTCAGTAATGGCTTTTTTCTTAACAGTGTGGCAGTTCTGAATCTCAGGGATGACACAAAATTTTAAGATAAAAGCCAGCATTTTAAAAATTGGTAAATTAAGTCTAAAGCCTCCAACCAAGTTTAATTTGGTGGCTAGGATAAAGTGTTGGTTATTTTCTGTTCGGATATCAAAACTCACCTAGTAGCTTGCAGACATTTATCTGAGTTCAAAACCTGCCCACAACTTTGCAGTAACTTCAGAGTCTATGTGGCAAAGAAAGGGGCCTGAAAGAATAACTATTCTTTTCATCAAAAACAGGAGTACCAGTTTACCTCTGTGACCCTATGCTTCCTACCTATCCTTTGACATTAACATATCTTAATTTAGTTTTCCCAGATTTTGAACTGTAGACAGTGTCAAGCACAATACTAAGCATAGTGCATCCTCAGTCAGCATCTGCTGCACAAAAACTCATTTACAAAGCGCGTATATAATGCAAGATACAGAGGTTAGCTGCTGTGAGGAAGACCATGCCACTGTCTCTAATACTTTGGTCGCTAAGACATTGGGAGAGGGACCACAGCTATTCTTCTAAAAAGATATTCTACTGAAAAACACTAGATAAATTGTAAATCGTAAGTTTCATTCTTATTTTCCTCTAAGTATAAAACATGACAAGATGTTGATTACTAAAGCAAAGAAATGTATGGGCATCATCTTGTGGAAGGCCCTGTCACGATCATGCCAGAACATATGTCGTTCAACCCTCCTAAGGGTAACAATATAAATTTACAAAGCCCGTGTTGATAAAAGAGAGAATGGACAAATCCATTCATTTGTCACACTAATAAAATAAGCGTATTCTTTGAAAAGAGTTAGAAGAGCAAATGACTGACAACCACGATGTTTTATATGTTTTTCAGTTTAACATCTCCTAATAACTTAAAAATTCTAATGGCTTTTATTAGCATGACAAAGCTTACCAGGCCCTGGCCTGTGTGCCTCAGTTGGCTCGAGTATCTTCCTGTAAACCAAAAGTCGCAGGTTCTATTTTGGGTCAGGGCACATGCCTAGGTTGCAAGTTCAATTCCCAGTGGGGGCACATGCGAAAAGCAACTGATTGGTGGTTGATTGTTACATAGATGTTTCTTTCCCTCTCTCTTTCCCTCCCTTTCTGTCTCTCTAAAATCAATAAAAATGTTCTCATGTGAGAATAAAAAAAATGCTCACCAGAAGTTTATTTTAGTTACCACAGGATTACAAGCTTGTTGGTTAAGTCATATTTTGAATCTAGTTTTTGGAAATGAAAACAACGTTAATATTTAATTTAGTGCTTATGATAATGCCAGACATTGTGATAACTCTCAATCTTAAAAAAACCTCTTATTTTCCCAATTTTACAGATTACAGAGTTTAGTGATGGTAAATAACTTGCCAAGTTAAAACAATTTTCATAGGGCCAAACGGTAACCAGGGCCCCTTGACCTTAATGCCCGTGCGTGCTCCTGACTACTGGCCTGATGCTTTTTAGCAGGAAATAAAATGGAGAATGAGAAAGATGAAATAATGTGATGCCTTTGAGCTTTTAGCTCCATATGTACAAACTAATTAAAAAATAATTCACTGAGGGTAAATTTTGAAGGAATAAAAATTAATCTCACCAAAAAATAGGAGTAAAAAATACTTAAAGATGCATACAAAGCTGGGCACATCCTATTCTGCTCCATAATTAACCGATGCAGTTGGGAGAAGTGCAGATGTGGTTTGGCATATTTGTTTCTAACTAAATTTCTGTTTTAATTTATTATCTGTACCATGTAATACTGTAACAGGGTGCAGCCAAGGGGGGAGGGCAAATGGGGATTTGTAATGGGGTCCAGAACTCAAGGTATCCAGGAAATATTAGAAATATGTATATAGAATGTCCTCACCCCCACAAGTCTGAACTGGGGGGTGGGATGGGACTTCTGGAGCAGGGCCATTCAGAGCTGTTGGGTATGGCAGCAGCTTTGCAGCTAGCCTCTGGCATTGTCATTTAACATATTTATAACCTTTAACTAGTTGTATGGATATGTTAAATAGCTGTGGCCATGCTTTGAGCCAGGGGGATGGAAGTGACTTCCACCTAGTCAAGAGGCAACTCACCCTAGACACAGCACCTGCATGAAAACTTGGAGATGGTTGGCTCTGGGCCATGGGGTCACCCCTGCCCACAGCTAACCTGGCAGCCCAGAAAAGCTGGAGGAATATGAAGTGCGGGCAGGTGTAGCTGATTGAAGGAAGAGTCGGAAATGGGGCTACAGAGGAAGATTGGCGTGGGGATTTAAATCCAGGCACAGCAGCCATATCTCTCTCTCTTGGACCACAAGGCTTTGGAGGAGTGGGGACCCCTCAGCCTGAGAGACAGAGGCAGGACCACGTGGTTTTGGGTGCCTTCCTTTGCCACGCGGCCTAGGAAGCAGGAGAGACTTTGCCTGGAAAAAAAGGGGTGAAAGGACTCTTGCTGGTGGGCCATGAGAAGGTGCCACACGGTTTTGGACTAACTGGAGATCGCAGTGGCGACACAGCAGATGGTGCCAAAACTGAGAATCTGCCTGAATCATGGACTTCTACTTCTTTCCCTGAGATACGGTACCCTGGACTGGGAAAAGGGGGGGAAGGAAAGACTGTGTGTTTGTGGGTATTCTAGAGAACTCTAGTATTTTAAAGGAGAACTTAAGTCCTTACCCCAAGCCTGTATAACTTGTAAATAAATAATTCTTTTCCTTTTCACAAGTCTCTGGCATTGAGAGACGTCTTTCCATTGGTGGCGAGCATTAACGAACCTGGAACAGGGTTGGGGTATCATTGGATGCCCCGGCATCCCTTGCTCTGTAACAACACTCATTAAATTGTGTTGTAGCTTCCACAAGACATTTAATAAGACTAGTAAAATCAATTGATATCTCTTAAAAGGAATATATAAATTTATTATATTCAATAAAATCACAGCAGTGTCTTAGTAACTACATAGAATAATCTTAAATTTAGATAGAAAAATATGTGCAAAGAAAGGAGCTTCCTTTCTTTGCACAAAATGAAAGTTAGAGAACTATGAAAGAAGAGTTTTGTCTTATGTTTTGCTTTATCAATACTATTTATTTATACTATGTTTTGCTTTATCAAAACATAGTATAAATATGTTGTATTCAAAACAACATAATATTAATAAAGGAAAAACAAATAATCAAATACAGAAATAGAACCTTTTATAGTATCTATAATAAGTCAATATTGGACAAAGATACTAGTGGTTAAATTCAATGGGTCAATTTATTTATCAATTTATTATTTATTTATTTAGTTATTTAATTGGTTCCACATCTCAAAGAAAATTAAAATGGAAACCTTCTTATCCACATATAAAATAAAATAAAATTATAAATAAATTGATGTCTTAAATGTAAAAAAATATCTCCCCAGAAAATTTAAGAGAGTACTACCTACAAAATCTGGGGCTTGAGAAATTCTGTCAAAATTGCAATGAAAAGCCAAACTTGTAAAACAAAATGTAGATATTATTGATCTGTTAAACATTTTTTAAAACTTTTACATTAACATTATTTAAATAGGAACACGAGTCTTGGAAAATTATTTGTAATCCTGAAGAAATACGTAGAATAACTTTCTATGTTAAAATAAAGAAACAAAAAGACCAGCCTTGAAACCTCACTGAGCAGACAAGATCAGTCAGTCATACAAACAAAGTTTGATTTCGCTTATTCCGCAGAACTAACTTGGCCTGGGTCATTTCTTGCTTATGCCTCTGAAAATCATAAGTAAAACTTGAACTGTTTCCCAAGGTTGATATAAGGTAACCACAGAAGATTCTAATATTATAACAAATCTCTGTGAAGAAAAGTTACTACTTTTTTCACTATATGAGCTGCTTTATAACAATATACCCCTGAGCCTCAATCCATTTTTAGTTTGAGTGCTCCTGGTTCACAAACTGTTTTTTGGTGTATGTACAATAATCTTTTACTAATTACTACTTCAGTGATTCATCAGTTTTACTTTTCTTCTTTCTGAGCTTTTGCCAGTATACACAAAAGACTCTTAAGATGGAAAGAAAAAGATAACTCAGTAGGCAAAGTATAAGACAGATAATTCATAAAGAATAAATGAAATGGTCAAGAAAATTTGCTCCAGTACATGAGTAGGAAAAAAACAGAATGAAAGTATCTCTTTATACACATTAGATAGGCACATTAACCAAGACCTATAATATTTTGGGTGGAGGAATGAAAGGTGCTATTATATCTTTTAGTGGAAATAAAAGATATTTTATTAGCCGTTTTTAGGCCTGTATATACTACCAACATCGACTGAATTCAAATCGAGCATGCCTCTGATGGAGCAACTCCATTTTGGGAAATGATTCCAATATTTAAGATAAATGATATTTACTGCAGCATATTTTGAAGTAACCAATAATTGTAAAGAAAATCACTGACAATCAATAAGGGAATGAGTGAATGGACCTTAATAAATTCCTCCCATAATTGTACTATATAATCATTTCAAAGACTAAATTAGAGCAATGGCTGATGACTTAGTCTTAAAGAGATTTCCACATGGTAGTTCTGAGTGGGAAAAGCAAGATATCAAGGTCTCATTTTTGGTAAAATAAAAAATGACCAAAATGTTGTATAAATATACACACACACACACATATGCATACATATATATGTCTATATGTTTATTATGAGTGTGCTTGCATATATGTAAGAATGTGTATATGTACTATATGTACATGATTATACAAATATAGAGAAAAATATGGACTTAATAATACTAGGTTTTTAAGATGTTAAGTGGGAAGGTAAGATTGAAAGGCAGGTTGTTGATGGATGGGGAAAAAAGACAAAAATCTCTCCAGAATAAAAACAAGTATTACTTGATTTTTCTTATGTAAATGTGTCTATTTGTGTGTGAGAGGGGGGAGAATAAAGAATATATAAATGCATGCATAAGTGACTGTTCCCAAATTGTTAAAGGAATAAGAGAGTGAAATCAGTTTAGTTATGTAAACAAAGGCATACAATGCAAACAAGAAAAATGAAAAATAAATCAGTTGATGTTTATATCTGTAAGTAAAGATTAAATATGAACATATGTATAAGTGAAGACTAAGATTTTTCTTCTCCTCCAGATACCAGAGTTACTGTTTTTCTAATTACACCGTAGAAACCACTGTTACTGGATTTGTCATGTCCTTTTTCCTTGAAGATCCCTCTCCCCACCCCAGCCTGGCAGACACAACCAACTCTCCCCAACCGCCCCCCCCCACACCCACAAGCAGTCACGTGCCACAGACTTGCTCCTAGGAAACCAAACTTCAATGTCAGTCTGTGAGCAACGCCGGAAAGCTTTAACATCAAATTTATTGTTTACACACCACAACAATATTGCCATTTTTATGAACTATGTGACAGTTTTATCAGATTATAAACTTTTAAGTGAGGCAATGCCTTACATCGTGTATTCTTTATGAAGACAAAAGGAAACACATTTTTTTCAGAGCCAAGGATAATTGTGTCCTTAAGCACTTTAATATACACTGGGAACGACGTAACTCGTCTGGATTTGTTTTCTTGGCTGCTAGAAGTAGTGTCAAACGTTACTCCCAGCTTCACATGTTTTTATTACTTTATTGAATCTTTACTCCTAATATCTCACTTATCTTTAGTTGTTTTAACCTAGGAATATTTTAAGTCACTTTAAATATTTCAGGATCAATGTAGGTGATGCATACATACACACAAGTAACGATAAGAGTCCTGAAACAAGAAGCAGACACCCCAACAATGACCTAGGGACACCCAGGAGAAAACAGATGTGAGCAACACAGATGAGGGGTGACTATTGTTCTTTAACAAGGAGAAATTAGAAATTAATATCACAACTCATACATTAGTTATATATTTTTATTTAAAATAAACTAAATATATGTATATGTTCTTGTTATGCAAACAAATACCATTTTTGTGTTTTTACATTCTCAAAATAAAGAACCTCTACAGTACCAATATGTATGGATGTCTGAACTTGAGGAAGGAAAAAATTAGGTAACAAGTATCTCTTAAAGAATTCTATGGAAACTTAACAATGTCAAGTTTTGCCCCAGGTCTCAATGCATTCCAAATAAGTACTTTAAAGAGTAAGAGATGTGATAAGTAGCCAGTTTCTTTGAAATTGTACTGAATCCAGTCCCTTAAAAAGAAGCACAGGAAGAATAGCTAGCCCAATTTTTTTTGCTTCAACTAATATTTTTCTTCCATATGCTTATCTGTGTCACCATGATAATCAAAGCCAAAAAGGTTCATTATGTTCTCATTCAAAGAAAATGATTAATAGTTAATTATCCAGCTATGGAGCTTCTTTTCTTTGCACAGAATTTATCACAGTATTGTACAAAACACAGCAGGGAAATACGTGACCATTTACAACTGAGATATATACATATTTTTTTTAAATAGATTTACTCAATTTTCTAAAATGTTTCTTGTTATATTATAGCCTTTTGGGCAAAAGAATATATGTTGTTTAATGCTTAATAAAACAATTACCATGTCTGTCTTAAAATGAAATTATAAGAGCTTTGATCACTGACAGTCAAGAAATAATATATCAGTCTAATATATCAAAAGTGCAAAACTACTTCCCATTTTAATAAACCTTTATTCAAACAACATGGGAACAAACCTAAAAATTAAGGATAGGAAACAAGATTACTTGGGGAAATCCAAGAAAAGAAATAAATTGAAAAACTCACTGAGGAGACATCTTCAAACCTTCACAAGAATAAGGCAGAATTTTTATTATAAACACAAATTTTTACTTTGTTACAAAATATCATTGTATGGTTAACAGTTCAATTCAAACAGAATATATGAAAAGACAGCTTCATTTTTAATGCATATAATAAAAAGGATACGGGCAAGAAAGCTCAGAGTTATGCGTTAGCCAGTTCTCTCACGGACAGATGGAGCACCTGAGGCAGTTCGACTCCATTTCCCCAGCAAGACGGCTGCCATCTAAGGGCAATGCAGGTGCTGCACACAGGGCAGGGCACCACCTGTCCATCACTGGTAGCATCAGGTATGCCCCGGGCAGTACATGCATTTAGCATAAGTTTTGAATTCTTGAACCCAAAGTAGCAGACATCAAGTGACATTTGGTTTGAATAAAAGTACTCTATTTGGACGTGACTCAAGTACATAGCAGATCCCTCAGTCTAATAATTTGACTGCATTATTATTATTTTGAAACTTCCTGATTATATCAATCCAACTGCTTCATCGTTTCAACATGAAATAATACTAAGATTAAGCCATCAAATATATTTAGGACTCCTGTATCCCTGTCTGTAATGTGAGAGGTATTCAATGAAGGGAAGTCTAGCATCATTTGAGGAAACTGCCAGTAAAATATGAGAGGAAAAGGATACGACATGTGACCAGTGTGGTTCAGTTGGTTGGGCATCCAAAACTAAAGGCTACCAGTTCAATTCCAGTCAGGGCATAGGCCTGGGTGAGAGTTTACTCCCAGCTCAGGTGCCTGCCACAGGCAACTGATAGATGTTTCTTTCTCATATTTATGTTTCTCTCCCTATCTTTCCCCCTTCTCCTTTCTCTAAAAATAAATAAATAAAAAGTTCAGGGCACAGCTTCGGTACAGCACAGGAGCCTGAGGCTGAGACTCGCTGGAGGGAGCAGCGCAAGCAACCCGCCACCGCCCGGGATAGAGCGCTGCTGCTGGGCTCTTCCTTTCCTTCCCTCACTCCTAGGATCATGTGTGACTTTAAAGGCAGCACATACAGGATATATTCTATTGATTTGGGAGAGAGGGGGCGAGGTATAGGTGTCAGAGAGAAGCATGGATAGGTGACCATCCTGTACTGGGTGTGCCCCGACTAAGGAGTCAACCCACACCTAGAAACGCTCTTAAGGCAGAGAGGGTCATGGAAGGGGCTGAGACCCTTAGTCAGCCAGACAGGGGAAAGTTCCCACCAAGAACGGGCTCTCTGCTTTGGGGAGAGATGAAAACTGCTAGAGACAAACCCACCCAACATCTCTCTCTCTCTCTTTTTTCTTCCTCCCTTAAAAGAACAAAGCACAGATTTCATGCCCCTACGAGAGGGAGGGTGGTGCAGTCTGGAGTTTCACACAGGGAAACTCTGGAGTGGGAGGCACTGGGGAAAGTCTTGGGGGAGTAGCTGCGGGTTTTTTGGGGCCCAATTTACCTGGGCTCCAGAACAGCCATCTTTCTTGAGAAGAGCTAGCCCCTCCCAGGAGAAAATCAATCACCTTTCTCTGTGGGATATTGCTCCCCTCACCCTCTGGAAATCTTCTTTCCACAACCTCTGAAAACCTGTCCTCTCCACTCAGCACACTTTTTGTCCTTTTCTCAGTTTTGCTCCGTCTTAGTGCTCTGTTTTGTTTGTTTATTTTTCCTGCCTCATCTCCCATTCTGCATCGTAGTCCCTGCTGAGGAGACAGCAACATAAACAAACTCAGGGGTCGTCAGAGACTGGTGGTAGGACACAGCCAATCCATAGACTATTCTGGGAAACCACCGGTGCTCCCCTCATGGGAGAGCCACAGAAACACCCTCCAGGCATCCAGCCGACCCAAAATATAGGCTCAGGAACCCTGATAGGGGCCCTGCCCTGCTGAGAGTTATGCAGCCACTGTGGAAAACAGTATGGAATTTCCTCAAAATACTAAAAAGGGAACTGCCTTTTGACCCAGCAGTTCTACTGCTCGGATTATACCCTAAGAATTCTGATACATCAATTCAGAAGAACCTATGCACCCTGATGTTCATAGCAGCACAATTTACAATAGCCACGCGCTGGAAACAGCCTAAGTGCCCATCGGTAGATGAATGGATTAATAAACTCTGGTACATTTACAAATGGAAAGCTATGCGGCAGAAAGAAAGAAGAAGGAATTCCTACCCTTTGTGACAGCATGGATGGAACTGTAGACTATTATTCTAAGAGAAATAAGCCAGTTGATGAAAGACAAATACCATATGATCTCACTTATAAGAGGAATCTAATGAACAAAATAAACTAACAAGCAAAACAGAACCCGAGACATGGAAGCAGAGAACAGACTGACAGCGGCCAGAAGAAAGGGGGGGGGGTGGAAATAAGGGAAGGGGCTAGTCAAAGCACACGTATGAATGACTCATGGACATGGACAACCGTGTGGAGATGGACTGTGGGAGCTGGGGGTGGGGTAGAATGGAGGAGGACAATTGGGGAACATTGAGACAGCTGTAATAGAATAAACAAGAATAATAAAATGAAAAAATTTTTCAAGAGAGAAAAAGATGCCACGTCTATTTGAAAAATATATTTATTGACAGGAGAAAACATCTTAAAAATAAATTTTGGGAAATTTTATTATTATGTGAAAACAATTTATTAGGGTTAGATAGCTTCAGTTATGTCATTTAAGTTGGGAAAGGAGGGGATACTGTGTCTGGTAATTTATCCATTCATACCTCCAACCACTCACTCAGAACACAGTATGAGCTTTTATGCCTGTAATTCGGGGAGATTATTATTGGTGAACCTTGTGTAATGGAGAAATTTCAATGGGGTTTTGCTTTCAGAATTGGCAATATAATATCAGACCAATCATTAAGTGAATACTATAGTCACTTCATGAAGTGAATTTTGCCTCTTTAAGTTCAAAAATAGCCTATCGGCATAGCCACTTGGTTAACATGCTGATATCATATGTTTATACATTAATAAAATATTTGAACAAATCATTTGAAGCAAAATAAAAAGAAGGAAAGGTCATTTTGTTAAGTTAAACTCTTTTAATCTCTTAATTCAAGGCAACTTTTCTGAAGTCCTCCTTGTCATGAGGAATGATCCTAAGGCATATTCTCGCCTCCTAGAAGCTATGACCTCCTGGAGGTTATGGAGCAGTGTTTGAAACTGGCTTTTTAAGTACTGCTTGCCTTGTGTTAGGTCAGCACTGTGGAGACTCTTCTTTGCAGCTCCCTACCCGCTTGAAGTGGAGAATCCACGGTCTTGTCACTGTCACATTGGTTCTCTGCAGAACGTCTCTGGAAACCAGGTATTTCAGGTACTTCCTTCTTCCTACTCTTCTTTTCTACTCTCTCCACTCATAAAAGGAACAGTAATGATGTAGAAAAAAATAACTTTTATATATTCTAACATTCTTCATAAGCCTTATCCAACTCTATGATATTACTTTGTTCCCAATAAGGGGATTAATTACTTGGGTGGCTAAACTATAATATCAGTTCACTTCTATTTTTCTTCTTTCTTTACTTCTTTTCTTCTCTTTTCTTAGGATATAAAAAATAGAGTAAGGAACTAATATTTAGCAAGTACCTAGTGCTGAGTATTTTTTATTTTTTCTCATTTTAGCTTCATAATAATCCTAACATCATTTGGCTCACTTTAAGAATAAGGAAACTTCTGTAGAGTTAAGTCTTAGGGAAATATTGATTTTCTAGTATATCAACTTTTATTCCACATAGAATTTAATTCTCTAATTATCAATTTCAGAAGAATGGTGAACTTTATGCAATAAAATTATAACTTGGAAAAGAATTTTTTCCAGAAGGAAAAGCATAATCTAATGGGAGGGGCTACTCTAAGGACTGCATAAACACTAGTTGGATTATGTTGAGCTCCACAAGCAATGTACGAAGTCCTTTGCAAGTCAAATAAGAAAAACAAAATAAAATACCAGGAAAGCTTCTTCTGATTGAAGGAATCAGAAGAGGTTCCAAGGAGGAGAAGGTCTTTGGGCTGGGTCTTGGTAAAAAAGACCAGTTTGTAAAATAAAACATGTGCATGTGTTGGAGGGAAAGGCCCGGGGGAAACAGCTCCTCGTTGGACCAGCTCCCCCGCTGATGTTCATGGCGAAAGCGCAGGCGCGGAGGAGCCGAAGGAGGGTATGGGATCCAGGAGGAACACGTAGTTCCTAAAACTAGGATGTAGATGACGCTATGAAATGGAGGGAGGTGAATTTGTAAACAGTACTGTTTAGACATGGATAAAAAAGTAAGTGACCTGACAATCCCGGGAGCCAGTATTTAATTTTATGGGCATAATCTAAATTTTCTGGTTAATCCAACCTCCTAATGGCTATACTTGGTGTTGCAATTCATTCATTCTTGTTAATCCAGTACTCCAATAACCTTGACTTACAAGTAAGGGCTGCGGTATAACGCTCGTATGGTGCTCAGAGTTTATTTTTATAGTATACTCAAGCCCTTTGCTTATATAACAGTCCTGTTTTATTTGTTCTTCACATCATTCACAATTTATTGAAGTATTTTATGTAAATTCAAGGGCATATTCACAATATGCAGGGGAAAAAGGTTTTTATTCTGACATTTATTGCTATTTGAAATTTAGATAACATTTAGGCAGAAATTACAGTTTCACTCCAAAGAAACTGCACAGTTTATTGATATCTAAGGACTATTAAAATCTTAACATAAAATAATTTAGGTGGACTAAAAATCATTTATTCTGGATTTAGAAAAATGTTTAGTCTTTGTAGATCCAATTTTATATGCAGGATTTTATTCCAGAAAAACATAAATTGCCTTGATTACCAATTATGCAATCTCATCCCGACAGCAGTGGGGAGAATTATACTGTCACTGTCAACTCTTGACGTTTATAGCACTCCAAATGCTTGTTTAAAAAGGCCAAATTATAATTCACATTTTAGTGTTTTCAGTATTATGACTTTACTACATATAAACAAGTTTTTAAAACCTTCATTTTGCCATTAACTTTCATATTTTATCTTGTATATATTAAGAGCTTATACTTAATTTCCTTTCATTAGACAGATTTTTAAATAAAAATAGTAAATATAGAAATAATATATAATCATTCATGCTTTAAATGTCATTGGTGTTTTGCAATACCAACTATTTAACATTGTCTTTAATATGCCCAGTTGAAAGGTTAATTTGTGTTAAGACTTGAGTCTTAGACATACAGTTCTTGATATTTCTTTTTTTACAATAAGCATTTTATTTTTCCCCTGTTCATGATATAGGTTTATATATAGAAGATTCAGCATATTTCTTATATATAGAAATATAAAAATAGGAAGAAGTATCTATATATGTTCATTCAAAGGAGAAGTATCAGGACAAATAGAGTTTCTCAGCCACGAAGAATCCTAGTATCTCGTAAAAGGGCAGATTTTTAAAGGCTCTCAAAGTGCACAGACTATCCAGTGATGTGAAAATACCATTCCATCGGTTAAACCATATAAATTTACTTGGACAATATTTTTATTACAATTTGCTTTCTAGTGAAGTAGGAATTATATATTGAACACCCAATTTCATAGAGTGCTTTTAATTACACTACTTTGCCTATGATTGCTCGTATATAAATCAGATGACATATTAATAGATTTAAAGTTTCCTGTGGTTTAAAAAAGTCTAACATCACTGACTGACAATTTTTCCTGTTCTTGCAGTTATGTTAGAATAAATAATATGTACAGCACCCATTCATTTAGCCACCCACCAACTTCTTCCCTTCCTAACACAGCCAATATTTACTAAAACTCTAGTATGATGGACAAGTGTTATAAATATATTGACTAATTTGGCTTCGTTTCCAATGAACAAGATCTTTTAAAACCACAAAAATGTATACAAATGTTCATGCTTTCATTCAGATTTCAGAAAAATATAATTATATTATTTATTTTATATAACGCACACCACTACGTAATTATATACATACAATTTGTTAGAATTCTGGAAAGAATAAAGTTAATATATACACACAGAACCTAAGATCTTACCCTATCTTTAAAAAAAAATGTAGTTAGGGGTGTTGTTGAAAATGTAGCTCTTCTATTGTGTTCATTTCTTTTGAACTCTGATTTAAAAAATATTTAGTAGCTGAATCTATCTCTTCTAGTATTTTCAATTTACATTTTTAAAAAATATGAAATAAAAATGAGCAAAAATTGTTGCTGTGCTTTCATTTCGTCCTTCTGATCCAAGTAAATCAAGCTATTCTTAAAATGGATCAATTGCACCAACAAATTGAAGACTTAAACAGTAATAAAATGAGACAAGAAACTTCCAGTAAGAAAGTATGAAAAAGTAGAAAATTTGTCATCTTCAAAGGAAAAGAAAAATCAAACTAGATATGAAAAAAAAATTACTATTAGTCCAAAAGTAATGAACAGTGAAACCTAACTGTAAAATGCTTAATGCTTGGAACTACGTACTGCATCCTTTAATATACTTCTGTGACATGAAATATTAAAGAGATTGAGCTGAGTCCTTCCAGTGTATAAAGTACTACCTGAGATAAGGTTTTGAAATGTTAATGAATTCTGTGAAGACATTGGAGCTCATCTGTTGTCTGAAAGCGTATGAAACTTTGTGGGAACTAAACCACAGTTCAGTGTTTTCCAAATAATCTGAAGCTGCTTGTTTAGCGACCTGTGGAGGTTTACTTACTTTGAAAAAGTATACAATAGATCAGGGAAGTCAAATGAAGTATATAAATTCTTCCCATGGTACACATTGACATCCTCCAGTGTTAACTGAGCACCTGGGTTTAGCACATCAATTCCCAAGGGCGATGAGAATTAATTGCCCCTACCCATCTCCCAACTTGATAGGTCTCAAAATTTAGGAAAAAAAATAGCATAATTAAAATATATATCTCTCTAGGTTTCAGTTTCAGAGATTTTGATACAATTGTTTTTGTTGATTGTTCATGGGTTTGCGATTTTCACAAAATTGCCAGATGATTATGATAGGTGAGGCACTGATCACTCTTTCTGAGCAGAGACTTGGGGCAAGTTTTGGAGCTGGAATTACATATAAACAGTGTCTGTCTCCAGAGAAAGAATATCATTTTGCATAAACAAAGTATTATTGATCAGAAAGGGGCTTTTTGACCACACTTGACATCAGTGGCTACAACCACAGTGTGCATATGATTATGTTAATAAAATTGTAAAGTACATAACACTTAATGCAGCATCCTTTCCTTCCTGTGTACTGTGAGCACAGATTTCCAAATGTTTTGTGACCCTAGGTAGGTCAAGACAGTACAGTCAGACCTGAGGTTGCCCAAGAGCGTTACTGCTATGTGTCCCTGCAGCTGTCTTTTTCTACATGAAGGGAGATCTATGCAAAAGCTGGCATTTTGCTGCCAAATTTCTTTAAGCCAAAGGGATCCTTAAAGAAAACATCGAATCATTTTCTCTTCTGCAGCAGTTAAAACCTTGCAGCGTAGCCTAAGTCGTGGAATCATCTCAAGATCTTATATTAAAGAATAATGTGGCACTTAAAAAGACAATACTTAACTCGTGTTCCTTCTTTTTTCTCTCCTCTACAAGCACAATGGAATACAGGTGAAAGAATATATTTTGTTCCACTATTCCACTTTAATTGTACAGGAGTGGGCAACAGTAGCTTTACTGTGCCATACTGGCATTCTTTTGTGTTAATGAAGCTAATATAATAATCATAACCTGCATGTCTTTTTCCTGCCTTTCAACTGTAAACCTACTTTTGATCAACCTGTTGAACTTTAAACCTTATGGTAAGACTAGTGAATATCAGGTTAGGTTGTTTGTTTGTTTGTAGCACTTTTATCTCTGGTGCATGCCCTGATCAGGGATGAGCCAGCAATTTAGGCACATGCCTGAACTGGGAATTGAACGTGTGACCTTTTGGTTTTCAGAATGACACTCCAACCAACTGAGCCACACTGGCATGGCTGGTGAAAAAATATTATTTTTCATTATTTTATAATGGTATAAAATGAAGTGAGTCATAGGTTTTTCATACAGGAGAAATGTTTATATGATTCTCAGCTCTCTTTGTATGTGGTCCAACATTTTGAGAATGCAGAATGAGGAATTTAAAGCAAGAAGGTCTTCAGATATTACCTAGTCATTTCACCCAGAACAGTGAATACACTCAACCAAAACTACACAGCCTCATACTAGTATGAGACAAGACTAGGACCCAGATTTCCCAGACTTCCAACTCCCTTGAATTGCTTCACTGAATTATGCTGCTTCCACTGGCAAAGTGTGGCAACAGAGTGCCTGGTTTCAAGCACCAGATTTCCCATTTACTGCATAGCCTTGATTCTATTAAAAATAGTAGCATTAAGTCAGATAATGCCACTGCTTTTGTCAAAATTCTCCAAATGTTTACCACCTTACCCAGAATAAAAGCCAAAACCCTTAAAATAGCCTATATGTCCTTCAAGGTCTGCTCTCTCCTCCTTACCTGTCTTTTTTGCCTCTTGCAACAGTCTTTAGATGCCGCCATGTTAGCCTCCTTGCTTTTGTTCCTCATGGACACTTGGCCAAGCACATCTCTTAACTTGGCCTATGCTGCTCCCTCTGCCTATAGAGTATTTGCCTCTGAATATCTCCTTCACCAACTCCTGTCTCCCCAAATATCTTCTCGCTGAGGTCTTCTTAATACCCCACTTACAGTGTGACCTATCACTCCCAATGCCCACACCCTCCTCATTTATGCCTTTTCCCTGCTTTATTATATATATATAATATACATATGAAAGCTTTTCCCTGCTTTATTTTATATGTTTATTTTATATATAAATATATGTATTTCCCTGCTTTATTATGTATATAATCTTTCTGCTTCCACCAGAATGTAAACTCTACCAACCCCTGAGGTATGAACTGTTGTTTATTTGTGTGCACTCTGCACACTGCTATTTTCTCTGTGCCTAGAAGAGTGTTTGGCACAATAAGCAGCCAGTATTGATTGACTGTTAAATTTCATACTTTATTTTCTCAGACCAGGTAAACACAAAAAGAAAGAGATGAGCTGATTTGTTCTGCTAAGATCATAAAGGAATTCTGCCTCACTCAAAGCAGTTTAAATCATAATACTATTATATTTGAATAACTAGCCATATCTTTAAAAGTCAAATTTTCTGCAAGATTCTTAGGAGACTAGGAATTCTTACTGTTATATAACCTATGCTTCTCACAGTCCAGGTTAACCAGGTAGTAAAAATCCTGCCCCTCATTTAAACCATAATATACAGAACACCTATTCAAAAAGAGGGATGTAAACCAGGAACAAAGAGAATATTGAATCATAAATGAAGATTTATCAAAATCAAGAGAATATAGGCTCACAAAAAGAGATAAAGAAATTCTCCTGGAGAAATTTATTTAATACTAAATTTACTATTTTGCAGCCTATCAGTTTTGTAATTCAACAAAAGTTTATAAGAGAGAAAGTAACATAGAAATTAGATTCACATGTGAGAAACTATGTTAGATGTATAAATCTGAAATACATATTTTAACAACTATATAAGAAGCATGTATATCTCTAGGAGTAAAAACAATGTCTAAAAATCCAATCGAGTCCTGTATAAGTGTGGGAGAGTAACAGACAACGTATTTATTTATTTATTTATTTATTTAATTTTTTCACTTTTTTTTATTGTTCAAGTACAGTCGTCTCCATTTTCCCCCCACCACTAACCCCCTACGCCAGCCATCCCTACTTCCCACCCTTTATCCTACCCTCCTTTGTTTCTGTCCATGTGTCCTTTATCTCCTTCCCCCCCCCCCCCATTATCTCCTCCCACCTCCACTCTGATTACTGATACTCTGTTCTTAATTTCAATGTCTCTGGTTCTATTTTGCTCGCTTGTTTGTTTTGTTGATTAGGTTCCACTTAAAGGTAAGATCATATGGTATTTATCTTTAACTGCCTGGCTTATTTCACTTAGCATGATGCTCTCCAGTTCCATCAATGCTGCTGTGAAGGGTAGGAGCTCCTTCTTTCTTTCTGCTGCATAGTATTCCATTGTGTAAATGTACCACAGTTTTTTTGATCTATTCATTTACTGATGGGCACTTAGCTTGCTTCCAGAACTTGGCTATTGTAAATTGTGCTGCTATGAACATTGGGGTATAACAGTTCTTTTGGATTGGTGTTTCAGGATCCTTAGGGTATAATCCCAGCAGTGGAATTGCCAGGTCAAAAGGCAGTTCTATTTTTAGTTTTCTGAGGAAATTCCATACTGTTTTCCACAGTGACTGCACCAGTCTGCATTCCCACCAACAGTGTACAATGGTTCCCTTTTCTCCACAACCTCGCCAGCACTTGTTGTTTGTTAATTTGCTTATGATTGCCATTCTGACCTATGAGAAGTGGTATCTCATTGTGGTTCTAATTTGCATCTCTCTGATGGCTAGTGATGCTCAGCATCTTTTCATATCAGACAACATATTTAGATCAGAGACCCATATCATGAGTACTTCCAATTTATACAGTTATGTTAAAGATTATTTCTAGACCTAAGTATAGTTCAATATAATCTTGAGCAAAAACCTATCAATATTTTGGCTGAGTATCACTCAAATTGCTTATATTACCTTATTATTACATTAATGAATAAAATTCTTTTAAATCTAGAGATATTTCAAATTAATAATAGAAATGTTTAAGATAACGAAGCCAAACATTGTTGTTATATATACTGATGTTATATATATTGCTATTTTAGGTACTAATAATTTCAATATTCTGTGTGTGGCAGTGATTTCCACACGTGTGTAAACACGCAGTCCTGAGAATTTACACATTTTGAGCACAGCTCCGTGTGATTCCTGTGTGAGCAAGTGTGGATCATGTCTGTGGAATGGAAATTCTCTAATAGGAATTTGGCAAAGATGCATCTTAAAAAATTCTGGCTTGTTGTGCCCTGCATATTACTTTAACCTGGTCCTGTCTGCCACTGGATCTGAATTTATATCCAATGCCTTGCTATGAGTAATCCTACCTGTTCTGCTTAATTCCATGAATAATCAGTCCAATGTAAATGTATGCTAATGTCCCTGATAAAAACCCTGGCTGGGCAAGCCACGGGGCTTTTTCCTGAGATGGGAGGAATCAGCCACGTGGCCCCGGTCTCTCTTTCCCCGCGTGTCTCGGTATGAGATTCATACACGCATTGGGTCACGGTCACCCATGGGTATCGGTAGGTCCGATCTACCCCGTGTCACTGTGTACTTATAGTGCACCTAATTGGAGGAGTATATAATTGAATAACTAATTTTGATCTTATTTTAAAATAGAAGTTTTCTTCAGTTTACATATTGTATTGGAACTTATAAACAAACTTAAGAAGCCATTTATTTATACACTTACTAGAATATAAGAATACTTAGGATATTTGTTAATCATATAACTGAAGTAGCATACTTTCAAAAGGTAATCAAATACACTTAATTTATAATTGCAATTAATAATATTTGAAGGAGTTTAAGTTACTGTTAAAATGAGACCAAATATTATTCAGAAATTTAAAGTTATTGCCTATGCAGAGGCAAGACAGGGAGAATAAAAGAGAGAGAGAGACCAACTGAAGCATATTAACTTAAAAGCTTAATAAGGGAGTAGATTTTTTGTTTTGTAACTTTAGTAAATTGTACATTAATTTAAAAAACACCTTTAAGGATACCAAAAAGTCATTATGAAACAATCTTTAACTTCTTAATGAAATGTTATCATTTTCCTTTTTCTATAATCTTGTAAGATTTTTCCTTTATCTATAAGAAATCCTCCTTTTTTCCATTTAAAATTCTGCTTTCTTCAGTGGACTTCAAATGGGTTTCTTATAACCCATTTTGCATATTCATTATATACTCAAAATGAAGTTTAATTGAATTAATTTTAGCCTTCATCCTGAAACTGTTTTCTGGATAAGGTGATGCTTTTCTCTGTCCATAAGACCCTTGCTGCCTTGGCTGTACCACCACTTTCCCCTCACGCCCTGTGTTTCTCCCCATGTTGGATCATTCCCACTTCTCCCTCAGAGAGCTCATCTGCTCTCACAGTTTTCGCCACTGCTTCTCGAATGAAAACAACTCCTTGTTTCTATCTTTGTCTTTGAGCTCCAGGCCCACATTTCTGACTACCTGCCAGACATTTCTGTAAAGATTTCTTATTTCATCAAATAACTGGGCTTTAAAAATATTTTAGAATCATTCCTTCAAAGTCTAGGTATTCTGTATTTTTCTCAATTTCTAGCAGGAACATTATTCTTCCAGTAACCTACCAATAAAATTTGATATAATTATTGGCATTATCTTTTTTCCATCCATTTCCTCCATGCTAAATGCATCCCCTTGAGAATTTATTTCTCTATTTATATATCCTTTTATATTATTCTCTCTACCGCCATCAACCCTTCCCTCCCCTCTAGCTTTTGCCACCAGAGTTCAGGTCCTGGCCATTGCCCACATTTATCAGCTGGCTACCTGTTCTTCTGAGTGTTGTATTTACCTTACATGTTGCTGCCAAGGTGATCTACCAATTTGATACACACTGCTCCTCTGACCAACCTTAAAAACAAATATGGTCCAAATCTTGGCCACAAATTTAAATGGTCTGTGTTCTGGCATCACGATAATTCCCTAATCTTACTTTCCACTATTTCCTTTCATGGATACTCCAATTCAAGGGCTGGCATGCGTTTCCTGTAAAGAGCCAGAGAGTAAATATTTTAGGCTCTGTGGGTCCTAGAGTCTATGTCCCAACCACTCAGTCCCAACCACTCAGGCCGCACAAGAGCAGCCATAGATACTCTATAAACAAGTGGAAGAGACTAGGTTCCAATAAAACTTCACTTAAAAGATCAGCTCGGTGGGAGACACTGATTTGGCAGGAGACCCATATAGAGCCCACATTCATGTTCAGTACAAATTTATCTGCTCTTTTTCTTCAGATGCAATCAGCTTCTCACTTCCATAGCCTTATTCACAGTTTAAATGCCCCCTCTTTTCCTTTCTGATTATGGAAGCCTCATATATCTCTTTTTGCCTAGTATTCTCTTCAGAAATGTCTCTTAATGCTCAATAACATAGTGATCCATTTTCCTTCAAAATTTAGATGTTCCTTCTTTTTGTTCACTCATCCATTCATTTATTAAATACTTCCACGGCAGACACTATCACAGGGACCAAGGACACAAAGATAAGCAAATGTGCTACGAACGACAAGTCTGTGCAATGAGGTGGAGGTGGGGAGGGGCTGGCGGTGGCAGAGTGGCTGCACTTTCACACGTTTAATAAAAATATGGGCATCGCCTTCATTCTTGGCTAATATGTTCAACTTTCACCTAAATTTAGAGAACAATAGTAAAGAATAACTACTTTATAAATATACTTTTAAGCTATCACTATTTTATTTTAAAATTAACTATAGTCATTTTAAAGTTTTCATAACCAAGAGTAGTAAGATTGAAATGTTAGCTATGTAATATTACTTTTAAAATTGTTAACTGAAAGTTTAAACCCAAATATCTTGTGGTCTGTGTTATAACATTAAATTGAACGATGGTTCATAAATTATATTTGGAAGTCTATTTTAAAATATATGTAATGAAAAAGAAAGATAAGATTAAGTACAGCCATTGCTAACCCTCTAGTATGCTAACGTAGCCAGTGCCACATGTCTACTTATATTTCAAAGCCACAACATATTACTCTTTTTGCAGGAAAAATTATTAGGCACATTAAGTAATTCCAAAGATTACTTATTTAATAAAAATTTGAAGTTAAGGCTAAACAAACGAAAACATAAGATTCCAGTCTAATCTCCCAACGGCAAGGATATGTATCTTAAAAACAAAGTAGATAACGTTATTTTGTATACACTAAGTATGCAGCCTGTAACATTACACAGAGCTTTTATGTGTGCATAGTATATTTTCCAAAGGATAATAAGCTTAGAGAGAGCAAGGGTTATCTACGTTTTTATATCCATTTTACTTTTTACAGTATCTTGTTGAAAATATTTGCTGATGCTTATGAAAGCAGAAACTACTAGATAAATACAATCTATACTTAAAGAAATTATCATAAGGTCTAAATTATTTTTTAAAAGCATGGGGGTAAAAATATTATTAACCATTCTATATTTGATTTAAAAAGAACAAGTATATACAGTACATATGAAAAACTGTTTCTGCTTCATTAGCAAGGTTGCAGGATACAAAATCAATATACAACAATCAATTATGTTTCTCTATGTATTATCAATGAGCAATTCAAAATATTAATAAAATGACTCTTTTTATAACAACAGTCAAAAATTTAATGAAAGAAGTACAAGACTTGTACCCTGAAAACTACACAGCATTGTTGAAAGAAATTAAAGATCTAAATACATGGAATGACAGTGTATGTTAATTGATTTGAAGATATACTTTTAACGTGGCAATACTCCACAATTTGATCTACATCTTCAGCATAATGTCCATCAAAATCCTAGTTGCCTGTTTTGCAGAAAGTGGAAAGCTGATATTAAAATTCACATAGAAATGCAAAGGGCCCAGATATCCCAAACAATCTTGAAAAAGAACAAAATTGAAGGACTTATTCTGATTTTAAATGTATAGAAGTCAAAATAGTTTGGTAGTAATACAAGGGCAGACATAGAATATAATTGAGGATCCATAAAAAAAGATTCACAGGTATAGTTCATTGCATTTTGACAAAGATACCATGACTATTCCCTGGATAAAGAACAGTTTCCAACAAGTGGTGCTGGCACAGCTGGATATCCACATGCCACAGGATAAAGCTGGGTCCCTCCTTCACATCATATTAAAACATAAAGTCAACACGGATCAAAGATTTAAATGTAAGTGCTAAAAGTATAACAGTCTTAGTAGAAAACTTAATAAATCTTAATGACATTGGGTTAGGGAATGGTTTCTTAGATATAATGCCAAAAGCCCCAGCTAAAAATAAATAAATAAATAAATAAATAAATAAATAGGACTTCACCAAAATTATAAACTTTTATGCTGCAAATGAAACCTTCAAGAAAGTGAAAAAGACAACCCACAGAATGGTAGAAAATATTTTCCTTTATCTGATATGGGACTTGTATGAAGTATATAGAAAAATTTTCTATAACCTAACTACATAGACAAATAATTGAATTAAAAATAAGCAGATGATTTAAATAGATATTTCTCCAAATATATACACATGGCCAATAAGCACATACAATGCTCATAATTAGTCTATTGAAAAATGCAAATCAAAACCACAATGAGATATCACCTGATACCCACTAGGATTCGTAAATGATGATGATAATAATAATAATAACAACAATAAAAACAACAAATCTTGGTGAAGATGTGAAGAACTTGGAATTCTTATACATTGCTGCTGGAGATGTTATATGGTACATACATTTTGGAAAACAGTTTGGTAGTCCTCAAAATTTTAAATAAAGAGTTATATTAATAATCAATCTCACTCCTAGGTATATATCCAAGAAAAATGAAAAAAATTGTCCCCAAAATTTTGCAACAAAGTTCATAGAATTATTATTCATAATAGCCAAAAAGTAGAAATGACTCAAATGTCCATGAACTAATTGATGAATAAACAAATGTTGTATATTGAGATAGTTGAATATTATTCGCCAATAAAAGGAATAAAGCACTGATCCATGTTACAACAGGTATGAATCTTTAAAGTTTAATTAAAAGAGGTCAGTCACAAAAGACCACTTACTGTATGTTTCCATTTATGTGAAATGTTCAGAAAAAGCAAATCCAGAGAGAGAGAGATTAGTTGTTGCCAGAGGCTGGAGGAAGAGAGAAATGGGAAGTTACTGCTATTGAGTACAGAGCTTTTTTGGGGGGTGATGAAACCATCCTTAAAATAGTTTATAGTGAGGTTTGGACCAACATATCAACTTATGAAAACCATTGAATTTTGCAATTTAAAAGGGTATTTGAATTATAACTCAATAAAGCTGTTATATTTTTAAAAATCTGAACTTGTTTCAGTGAGTGGAATAGGTTTCTTTTTCAGCAAATAACAAACAAAATAAAATCTCGAAGAGTAGACTTTGTGGCATATACACAATGTCTTTTTTCTGAAAGGTTAAACTATTTGTCAAGATTCTAACCCTGTGGAGGGAGGGGCTAGATAGCGGAGAAGTAAATGGAAGCCACACTAACCTCCTCTCAGGACGAATCTGGAATTACAAATAAGTTGAGGAGATATCCACTATTTACCTGGAACAAACATCTGAACAATAGCAAGAGAGAAGTCCTATAACCTCAGACAGACAGAAGAATAATCTTCAGTACAATGTGACTGGTAGGGAGTGTGGTGGAGAGACTAGAGAAGGCTGGCTGGGAGCCCACAGGTGGAAGTGCTGGAGGAATAATTAAGCAACTGGTTGGATCTCCTGAGAAGTGAGGGGTCTAAACTCTAAGCTGGGAGCCCCAGCATAGAACACCAGAGCCCAAAAAGTACACAGATAACAACTAGTGGCAAAAAGCGGCAGGGTTGCTGTCTGCCAGAGATAGCTGGATAGAGGCAAAGGGCCATTTAAAGGGCCAATCATAAATTTTCATTTGCAGCCACTCACCTGGGGTTCTGGCAGAGGTGGGAGCAGAGTGGGCTGGAGACACTTGAGGAGAGACTAGGGACGGAAGGAAGCTTTGGGGAGAGATCTGAGAGAGTAGCCGCTCAGGTCATCCCCCATGTGGCAGCAGCCATCCTGCTCAGGCAGACCACTCCCCTAGAGCAGCAGCAGGCTGAGGGGAAACAATAGCCCTGACTCCAGGAGTGACTCTGCCCTGGCTGTCTGGTGCTTAAGCCTGACTGCTGAATACAGAGTGACTAGATTAACAACTGAAGGAGACAGCCACAAATGGTAGATCCCTGGCAGTCTGAGAGCAGGCTGCCTAAGGTCAGATGGGGTCAACATCTGACATAACCAGAGGCAGATCCAGAAAGGAAAAACAGTGGTAAATACTAGAGGCTACCAAAACAAAATCCACTATGGTCTTCTCCATGATTAACAATATTTTCTTTCCTGCATAGCTTTTTAACATTCATTTCTTGTCCATCAAGTTTGTATATATTAAGTCACTAGATTTTATACTATAGTTTATTCCTCTCCTGTCTTATAATAGTCTTAATCTCCTTACACCCTTATTGATACTTTCATTTGTTGTTGATAGCGGGCTTATGGGATGGGGGGAGTTATTTTTGTGGAGGTGGGCTTGTTTCCCAGGCTTTGTGGCTTTATTCTGGCAGCACCTGCACAGGAGCACATAAGACTTGGTGGGCAGAGTGACCCTCAGTCAACCAGTTGGAGGGAAAGACCCACCAAAGAATGACCCAACAACAATCGAAACCCAATTCAATCCAGAGAGCCAAAATAAACAGCATAAAGGGCATCCCAAGAACATCAAGTTCAGGAGATCAAGGAGACTGCACCACTGAATCTCACAGGTCTCCTACCATAGACGTTCACACCACACACTGAGGGAATCAAAACAGATCAATTTAAGAAGCAGAGGCAAAGAAGCAGAATCTCACAGATGATGGGAAGACAAAGAAACAACCCCAAATGAAAGGAAAGGAGGACTCTTCAGAAAGAATGAGAACTGAAATACAGGCAAGTCAACTATCAGATATTGAGTTCAAAACAATGGTTATATGGAAGTTCAATGAGTTCACTGAGAATTTAAAAAAAAAATACAGGGAAACTACAAAGAACTTACTAAAAACTACACCAGCATGAAAAAGGGCATAGGAACTATCAACAGGAGTCAAGAGGAAATGAAGAACACAATTTCTGAAGAACACAGTAGAAGGAATCTAAAACAAGCTAGATGAGCAGAGAATCGAATCAGTGAGCTGGAGGACAAGCTAGGGAAAAACTCTCAGAAAGAGCAAGAAAAGGAAAAAAGGCTAAAAAAGAATGAAGAGGGGCTAAGGGAAATGAAGAACAACATGATACATAATAACATCCGTATAATAGGGATACAAGGAGAAGAGCAAGGGATAGAAAACCTGTTTGAAAAGGTAATGATGGAAAACTTCCTTAATCTGATGAGAGAAAAAGTCACATAAATCCAGGAAGCACAGAGAGTACCAATCAAGAGAAACCTAAGAGGCCCACTCCAAGACATATCATAATTAAAATGGCAAAATTCCAAAACGAAGAATGAATCTTAAAGGCAGCAAGGAAGAAACAGGAAGTAACATACAAGGGAGCCCCAATAAGACTAGCAGCTGACTTCTCAATGGAAATGCTACAAGCCAGAAGGCAAGAAATAGTCTAAGTAATGAAAACCAAAGGCCTGCAACCAAGACTACTCTGTCCCGCAAGGCTCTCAATTAAAATGTTAGGCTAAATAGGACTTTCCCAGACAAAAGAAGGCTCAAAGAATAGGCTTCCACCAAACCAGCACTGCAAGAGATGCTAAAGGGTCTGCTTTAAGTAAAGGAAGAAAAAGAGTGAGAGAGAGAGAGAGGAACACAGGTATGAAGGGAGTAAAATGGTAATGAATAAGTACCTATCAATAATAACCTTAAATGTAAATGGATTAAGTGCTACAATCAAAATACATAGGGTATCTGAATAGATAAGAAAACACGACCTGCACTTATGCTGCCTACAAGAGATCCACGTCAGAACAAAAGACTTACACAGACTGAAAGTGAAGAGTTGGAAAAAAATATTCCAAACAAAAGGACAGGAAAAAAGAAGTTGGAGTAGCAATACTTACATCAGACAAAATAGACTTCAAAACAAAGGCCATAAAAAGAGACCCAGGATGACACTTCTTAATACTCAAGGGAAGAATCCAATAAGAAGACATAATCATTATAAACATATGAACCCAATATAGGAGCACCCAAATATATGAGGAGGTGTCATATCAAGAAAGAAGTAGACAGCAACACACTTATACTAGGGGACTTAAACACCCCACTGTCAAAAATGGATAGAACTTCCAAACAAAATATCAACAAGGATATTGTGGCACTGAACAATACCCTAGACAAAATGAACTTAACTGATATATGTATAGAACCTTTCAACCCAAAGAAACAAAATACATACTCTTTTCAAATGCACATGGAACATTTTCAATGATAGACCACATGAGAGGACACAAAACAAGCCTCAACAAACTCAAGAAAATTGAAATCATATCAAGTATTTTCTCTGACCACAAGGGAATGAAATTAGAAACCAACCCCAAGGAAAAAAACCCAAAACACTCAAAATCATGGAGATTGAATAGCATGCTTTAAATAATGAATGGGTTAAGAATGAGATCAAGGAAGAAATAAAAAACTATCTGGAAACAATTGAAAATGAACTCACAACAATCCAAAACTTATGGGACACAGTGAAGGCAGTGCTAAGAAGGAAGTTCATAATGATACAGGCCTACCTAAAAAGATAGAAACATTTCAAACAAACAGCCTAACTCTACACCTACAAGAACTGGAGGAACAACAACAAAGAAAGCCCAGAGCAAGTACAAGGAAGGAAACAATCAAGATCAGAGCAGAATTAAACCACATAGACACTAAACAAAAAAATCTAAGGATCAATGAATCCAGGAGCTGGTTCTTTGAAAAGATAAAGAAAATGACAAGTCCTTAAACAGACTCATTAAGAAAAAAAAAGAGAGGACTCAAATAAACATAATCAGAAGTGAAAGAGGGGAGATTACAACTGCTACCTCAGAAATACAAAAGATTATAAGAAACTACTATGAAAACCTGTATTCCAAGAAACCTGAAAACCTAGGTGAAGTGGACAAATTTCTGGAAAAATATAATCTTCCAAAATCGAATGAAGAAGAAGCACAAAGCCTGAATAGATCAATAACAATTGATAAAATTGAAGCAGTAATCAAAACACTCTGGCACACAAAAGCCTGGGACGAGATGGATATACAGGACTTTACAAAACATTTAAGGAAGAGCTGACCCCTATCCTTCATAAAATATTCCAAGAAATCCAAGAAGAGGAAAGAACTCCCAAATTCTTTTTATGTAGCCAGCATCATCCTAATCCCAAAACCAGATAAAGACACAACAAAGAAATAAAACTTCAGGATAAACATAGACACTAAAACCCTCAAAAAATACTGGCAAACTGCATCCAGCAATACATTAAAAAGATCATACACCATGCTCAAGTGGGATTCATCCCAGGGATGCAAGGTTGGTACAATATTTGTAAATCACATAATACATCACATAAACAAAAGCAAAGACAAAAGTCACATGATCATATCAATAGATGTAGAAAAAGCATTTGATAAGATATAGCATGCATTTATGATAAAAACACTCAGCAAAGTGGGAATAGTGGGAGCATTCCTCAACATAATAAAGGCTATATATGAGAAACCACATGACAAAGGCTATATATGATGGCCAACATCATACTCAATGGGCAAAAACTAAAAGCTTTCCCACTAAGATCAGGAATACAACAAGAATATCCACTTTCATCACTTCTATTCAACACAGTATTGGAAGTCCTAGCCATAGCAATCAGACAAGAAAAAGAAATAAAAGGCATCCAAATTGGAAAAGAGGAAGAAAAACTGTCATTATTTCCAAATGGCATGATAGTATACATAGAAAATCCTACAGACGCCACCAAAAAACTATCTGATGTAATAAGTGAATTATGCAAAACAGTATAATACAAAGTATTATACTGAAATTGAATGCATATACTATTCAGAAATTGAATGCATTTTTATACACAAACAATGAAATATCAGAAACAGAAATGAAAAAATCCCATTTGATATAGCAACAAGAAAAATAAAGTACCTAGGAATAAACCAAACCAAGGAAATAAAAGACCTGTACTCAGAAAACTACACAACACTTTCAGAAAGAAATGAAGGAAGACACAATGAAATGGAAGCATATACTGTGTTCATGGATTGGAAGAATTAACATAATCAAGATATCCATCTTACCCAAAGTAATTTATAGATTCAATGCAATTCCTATTAAAATACCAATGACATATTTCACAGATATAGAACAAACACTTCAAAAATTTATATGGAACCATAAATGACCCCGAATAGCCATAGCAATTTTGAGAAAGAAGAACAAAATACAAAGGGTCACAATTCCTGACATCAAACTATATTACAAGGCCATGGTAATCAAAACAGTCTGGTACTGCATGAGAACAGACACATAGATTAATGGAAGAGAATATAGAGCCCAGAAATAAACCTAAGTCTCTATGGTCAATTAATATTTGACAAAGAGGGCAGAAGCATAAAATGGAGTAAAAATAGCTTCTTCAACAAATGATGTTGGGAAATCTGGAGAACTATATGCAAAAAAATGAAAATCAATCACCAACTTACACTGTATACAAAAATAAACTCAAGATGGATTAAAGACTTAAATATAAGTCATGACACCATAAAAATCCTAGAGGAGAACATGGGAAAACCTCAGATATTACACACAGCAATATTTTCACTGATATGTCCGCTAGAGCAAAGGGCATAAAGGAAAGAATAAACAAATGGAACATCATCAAAATGAAAAGCTTCTGTATGGCTAAACAATACATCAGCAAAATGAATAGGGGACCAGCTGCATGGGAAAACATATTTGCAAATGATACCTCAGATAAGGGTTTGATCTCCAAAATATATAAAGAATTTACATGACTCCACTCCAGGAATACAAACAACCCAATTAAAAATTGGGGAAAGGACCTGAACAGACACTTCTCCGAGGAGGACACACAGAGGGCCTAGACACATATGAAAGGATGCTCAGTATCACTAGCCATCAGAAAGATGCAAATTGAAACCACAATGAGATACCACTTCTCATAGGTCAGAATGGCAATCATAAGCAAATTAACAAACAACAAGTGCCAGCGAGGTTGTGGAGAAAAGGGAACCATAGTACACTGTTGGTGGGAATGCAGACTAGTGCAGCCAACTGTGTAAAACAGTATGGAATTTCCTCAGAAAACTAAAAATAGAACTGCCTTTTGACCCAGCAATTCCATTGCTGGGATTTTACCCTAAGAACCCTGAAACACCAATCCAAAAGAACCATTATACCCCAATGTTCATAGCAGCACAATTTACAATAACTAGGTGTTGGAAGCAAACTAAGTGCCCATCAGTAAATGAATGGATCAAAAAAACTGTGGTACGTTTACATGATGGACTACTATGCAGCAGAAAGAAAGAAGGAACTCCTAGCCTTTGCGACAGCATGGATGGAACTGGAGAGCATTGTGCTAAGTGAAATAAGCCAGGCAGTGAAGGACAAACACCATATGATCTCACCTTTAAGTGGAACCTAATCAACAAAACAAACAAGCAAGCAAAATATATCCAGGGACATTGAAGTAAGGAACAAGCTGACAGTAATTGGACGGGAGGTAGAAGTGGATAACGGGTGGGGAAGGGGGAAACGTCTTCAAGGAACATGTATAAAGGACACATGGACAAAACCAAAGGTGAGGTAGGATTGAGGATAGGAGGTGGGGGTGCCTGGGGTGGGTGGGGAGTGGTGGGGGGAAAATGGAGACACCTGTTTGAACAATAAAAAAGAGAGAGAGAGAGAAAAAAAAGATCCCAATACTGTGGCAGGAGCCAGCCTTCATGCAGTGCTGGCCTCCCTATCAAAGAAATCTCACTCTTTAACTTGCTGCCCAGTTCCCCAGTTTCTTCCGGTGCATGGAAGACACAGCTAAGAAGGTTCTAACCTCACTCACTCACAGAATGTTGGGTCTGTGACCACCGTTAAAATTCTATGGTATACCTAAAACCTCTAAAAATGAAAAGTGATATGAAATGAAATTTATGGATTATTCAAACTCTGGCTTTTGCCAACACCATTTACTTCTTTTCTCTTAAATCTGCTAGTAATCCTTCAGGGAAGTTACAGTGATGAATACATTCAAGTTGCTGTTCAGCTTTTTTCATTTTCTCACATCCAACCTTGCATTTCTGAGTAATAGCTTTAGAACTAAAAATATAAAATAAAGACATAACAATAATACAACCATAAAAACACATGAGAGCAACAGAAGATGTTAGAAAGTGTCTTGTTAGTAAAGGAATAGAAAAATTGAAGTTTAACTATATCTGGAACAGTTTTAATTGAAATTTTGATTTTATTATTCACTACCAATGTCACTGCAGGTTTTAAGAATATCAGTGTAATGATAAAAATAGGAGGAAATCACAAATTTAGTTGTGTAGAATAACAAATGTATTTTAGAGTTCTCTAGGTCTGAAGTCCAGTATGTGTCTCACCAGGTTAAATCAAGATGTCAGCATCCCTTCGTTCCTTAGGAGTGCAGGGGAGAATTTATGTCCTGCTAATATGAGCTGTTTGAAGAATTAAGTCCCTCGCAGTTGTAGGACTCAGGTCCTATCATTTTTTTTTCAGGCTTTAAATTGAGACAGTTCTAGATCCTAACGGCATTCATATGCTTTAGCTCACGTTCTACGCTCCCCATCTTCAGAGTCAGCCTTGGCAGGTCCTGTCCTCGGGTCACAGCTCTCTGACCTCTTCTGCTTCTTTCCCCGTACAGAGTTCCTGTGATTCCACTGGGCCCCTGGGATAATCCAGGATAATCTTCCCAGTGTTAGGTCAGTTAATTAGCAACCTCAATTCTATCTGCAACATAACTCCTTTTTCTCATATAATTCTCCTTCCCCTACGACTTTCCTCACAAAATGCAATATATTCATGGTTCTGAGGAATAGGATATGGGCATGTTTGAAGGGCCATTATGTGACCTACCACAAATATGTAATCAATGTACTTGGGATCTGGGGATGCAGGATGCTCTCTTTTTTTTTTTTTTTACTTAAAGCAAAGGAAAAAATTAATCGAAATCATTCAGATATTTTTCTTAGCTTCTTTATCTTGATAGGAACAGAAAAACATGACTGAAACACCTTTGAATTAAAAATATAAGGGGATATTATATTCATCCACTCAAAGTACCATATTTTTCAGACCATGAGATGTGCCTAGGTTTTAGAGGAGGAAAATAGGAAAAAAAAATTCTGAAGCAAAAAATGTGATAAAATATTTAATAACATAAATAACATAATATTTCACCAGTGTAAATGTAAACAGAACTCAACAGCAGCATTAACCACCATTATTACTGACTTTAAGCTTTAAGTACGGAAACTCCTCTAATCATGAGGGAACCCCAAGTACTCCTCGTCACTACTGTCCTCGTTTATGAAGCTCAGTTCCTCAGAATCGCTAGTATCACTGCCTTCACTCTGTTCATAGAGGATGACATCTTCAGAGCCATCTAAGGCACTGCTGATGCCACATGTTCTGAAGGACCTCACAGCGCTTTCATCCTTGACTGACCGCCGTGAGGTTCTCACCCACTCACACACTTGGGTGATGGTGGGCCTCTTCATTCGTCCAGCTGGTGTCGGATCGTGATTTCCAGCAGCCATCCATTTGTTCCACTCTTCTCTCATGAAAACTTCAAATGGCTTGTTGATGGAAACGTCCAAAGGTTGCCACTGACTGGTAAGCATCCCGGGAATTATGGCTAGATGGGTTTTCTCTTCTTTAAATCTTTTTTTTGTGGCTTCACTGATATGCTCCCTAAACTGGTCAAGCACTAATAGAGCAGGCTTTTTCAGAAGCTCTCCAGGACGTTTGGACCACACTTTTTCTATCCATATCTTCATGCCATTTTTGTCCATCCATCCTTTGTCATGAACACAAACAATAACTCCTCTTGGGATTGCTTCTTTTTGCATGCTTTTTCTCCTGAAAATAACATTGATGGCAGTTTGGTGCCATCTGCACAGCAGGACAACAGAACTGTGTAATGGGTTTTATCACGCCCTGAGGTTTTCACGGTTATGGTTTTGGCACCTTTCACATCAACGGTATTGTTTGATGGAACATCAAAGGTTAACGGGACTTCATTCCATGTTCCCAATCTCGCTTATTTCAAATCCATTTTTCTTTCTTGCATCCAGTACAAATGTGTGAAAAGACACAATCTTGAATTCATATTCTATAGGCATTTTTGGGGCAATCCTACTGATAGTTTTGGTGTGCACAGCAAGGCCACATCTCTTCAGAAATCTGTGGCACCATGATGCTGATCCAGTGAAGTCCTCGATGCCTTTCTCTGCAGCAAGACGTTTCTCAGCTTCATAGGTGATCATTTCTGTAGAAACTGCAAAGCCATTGTTCCTGTGACGTGTGAGCCACTTCTAACCGTGGCCATTCAGCAGCACGCCCATGAAAACATTGTTCCATTTTGTCCGTTTTTGCAGTTGATCTCCTGTCTCCTCCATTCCCGTATCATTTTTCAGTTGGAGGTGGCCCAAAGTGCCTCTCTGCTGCTCTGTTCCCATGTTCTTTGGCGTACTTCACTACCTCCAGTTTAAAAGGGATTTTATATGAAATCCTTTCCCGCTTTGACATCTTTCCACAATTACGGTAGATTCAGCAGGAGACTATGGTACGCTATCGTATCTTTCTACAACAGAATACGGGAATGACAGAACTATCAGCATTGTGTCCTTCATAGTTACGGGGGACCTGCAGTTGAGAACATCAGTGGGTGACACACTGCTATGGGGGACTTGCTGCTGACACTGTTACGGGGGGACCTGCTGCTGACACTGTTAGGGGAGGATCTGCTGCTGGAGGGCCACAGGGTGTGCAACACTCTCATATGGGGACAGCAATTTTGCACAACCTGTGTGGCTCTGCAGCTGTTGCCAAATTAGAGCTCCCAACATCCCAACCTGTCCAAGCATGATGGGAGCTGTAGTTTTGCAACAGCTGCAGGGCCACATTGACAGGTGACCCTGAAGTGGAATTTGCCTATGTTAATGTTAATGGGGGACACATTAGTCACATGGTGGAGGCACAGACGGGAGCCGCAGGCTTCCTTCTCCTGAGGTGCCTGCACTACCTGTACCCTCCTCCCTAGCATTATAGTATGCCGCAGCAGGGACTCTGCTCCAGCCTTGCCTGCTTTGCACCCACGGGGACACCTCCTACTCCCAGCCCGGGACCCGCAGCATCGCCCCACTCCTGTCGCTGCGGCTTCCTGCAGCTGCGACCCTGCTCCTGCCTCCTGCAACCCGCTCCACCACTGCCCCCCTCCCCCCACAGGGAGCCAGGTAAGCTACATTCAGACTATAAGACGCACCCCCATTTCCCCCCAAATCTGGAGGGGGGAAGTGCGTCTTATAGTCCGAAAAATATGGTATATCTTTGAGTAACTATTTTGTGTCAAATTGTAGACTAGGCACTCAGTATGCAGAAGTGAACAAACCCGAAATAGACACCGCCTTCTTAAGGCTCACTATCTAATGGAAGAAATGAACACAATTACATAAACATAAATAAATGTACAATCACAATTTACAAAATGTGCTGTAAAGAAAATAAGTAGCATTCACTGAAGTCTGCTGACAGGGTGAAGTTGAACACTTAGGGTCATATTTTACAACATAGGAAGTAAAGAATATCCTTGTGCATGGAGAGAAAACCTCTTTGTCATAGAAACATCTTTTGTTATAAATTTCACAAACATGACCTAAGGAAATGCAGCTTGAAGTTGGCTAAGGACTACCTGCCAAATCAAAATCAGAGAAAGTCGCCAACACTTCTCCACATCTGTACTACCTCCTGGCTCTGGCGGGGACTATGGTAACAGCATCCACACTTGTCTCCAGCTCCATGGCCTACACGACATTCAGCAGTTCTCACTCCCAGCACTTCATATCCTCCATAGCGTGCTTCGTTTAGATTTTCACAACATCTGTCACTTGATATATCATTTATTTTTTTGTTTCATTTATTTATTCATTTACTTATTTATTGTGTTCCTCTGTTTTGGGATGTAAGTTGCATGAAGGCAATGAAATTCTCTGATTTCTTTCAGAATTAGCCCTCAGCAAAGTCTGGTACATGGAGAAAATCAATAATTTTTACTGAATACATTAATAAAAATAGCTCTCAGGGAAATTTCAAGGGCTGCTTCTTACATAAAGCACTGACCACAGGTAATATTTGTAGACAGTATATGGGGTCTGGCCGGAACTTCATACCTCCTCCAACATGTGTGATATCTTGGATATACCACTGAGAATCCTGGTATTTAGGTTATTCTTTGTGAAAGGAAGGAATTTGTATCTGTCCCATCTTCAGGATATGTATACTCAAATAAAAAAAATATATGTGAAATCATAAGTACAACAAGAGTATAAATTGTGATTATTATTCAATGCCTTTCTTGGTCATTTATGCTTCTTGGCTTTGAGTTTTATAAATGTGGGATTGCACAGGCAATAAAAAATACAATAAAAATAAACTTATTTTTTGTGTCTCACAATCTTTGAAAATTTATTCTGCAGGGTTATTTTTACTTACTCTTGAATAAAACTTCAGAAAGGACTTACAACTTTTCTGTTTATTCTTAAGTGAATAAAGTGACTTATGGTCACATTATTAATTCAATGATTTAATAATATTTAGCCATAGTAAAAATTCAAACTTTGACCCTGGTTAGATACTGAGGCTCTTCCCTTCCCTCAAAATGCAGGTGGAGAATCTATAGCTGGAGAAATATAGTGACTTTTTGTTTCAGCGCCAGGCAAGCTGATCCTTGATTTCTGCCCCATTACTTTCCTGACTAGGCTTTCTGACTCCCTCAGAGTTGGTAAAAGAAGGTAAAATAGGGAAAAAAAGGGGGGGGGGCATGAAAGTTCCTACTTTATGTTCCTGTCCTGCATTTACAACTTTCAAGGGTTCTTTGGAAACCATGAGACTTGCCCTTTCTCCCTCTGACACACCCATTTTTGTGGATGTTTCTGTCATAGAGAGTTCCTATCTATTCTAACTGGTTGCTAGCTTCTTTCCCAGTCCCTGGGAATCTACTGGTACCTCCAGATTCTCTAAAGAATTTTCTCCAGTAAAGTTAGTTTGTTACTATGCTTGGCCTTTATTTAGAACAGGACCTAAAATGACCCAGACAAGAGACATTCTATCTTCTGCATGGCTTATATCTAGTCCACAGGATACATGCATAACTTGCCCTGTAAAGACAGAGTTCAAATTACACAAGGTAATATCAATCTCTCCTTCAATCAGCTGTCAAAGTAGTTCATAAAACAGTTATTTGTAATTAAGTGGCATGAATCAGCCTCCAGGCCTCTGGGTCTTCCGCCCTGCAGGAAATACATAGGTACTAGGTCTTCCATTTGGACTTCCTTACGCTCTCTCTCCTGGCTGAGGTGAAGGCTGAACCTTCTCTAACTCTCCTTGGCAGGAGTAGGCCAGGTGGGTGCTTCAGCAGAAGCACTCAGAGCACACTAATGGCTCTGTCCAAAGCAATTTTCTCCCAGGCTTCTCTAACTTCTAACATGCTTATATCTTCTTCTATTTGAGAAAGACATTTAAGAATAGTATAACAGTGTGCCATTCTTTGACAATTTTTCATCTTAGGATTGCATCCATTTTGGAAGGTCCTCTGTATAGGATCTTGGTGCCACCAACACTCATTTTGATTTACTATCCTGTTACGTTTGTCTTAAAAAGTCCTCAGACTCCTGCGTGTGTGTGTGTGTGTGTGCATGCACATGCTTTGATAGTTTAAGTCCTCACTGCCTTAGAATAGTTACTGCCATGGTATTCTAAAGGATCGTTTTGCCTATGTTCCTACTTCTTCAACGACATCTTGCTAGGGAGTCAAGTTCTCAAATCCTACTTGCATGTATCTACTTGCTCAGAGGGATTTAATGGCTCCACCTGCTCACTGGGAAAAAGCAAGCAACAAAACTGAACTCTTGAGCATCCTACTCTGCCTACCTCATTATGAGGGTTAAACAGAAGCTAATTATGGAAAGGTCATCTTAAAGGGTCACAGAAATTAGATGTAAATGTTGGGTTACTAAGGAAACAGAAACAGGAGTCCCCCACTTCAGATGGCAACAACAAAGTACCCTCCCTATTTGGCAGGGTGTGCAGAGAGGCAGCTGAGGGACCTTCTTCGTTGCCCATGTGCCCAAGGCAGAACAAGACTTCTGTCTGTCTGTTTGTTTGTTTTTTTACAGACTTGAGTCCCTGAAGGGGTATTTGATTGAAGTTTAGTTTCTCAGTTGTAATGAATCTCCTACTTTAGAGCTAATTATGACTAAATCCCTCCTAATAGTTTTTCAAGGGAGACTATTAAGTTAGACTTATCCCTTTAGTGGAGCTTATGAACAGAAAGCCATATTGAATACCCATAATCTCTATTTGGTAAAAATGACCCTTCCCTAAGCCCCTTCCTAACAGTTGGCTTAGATCTTTAGTTGCCACTCAGTAATATTTGATTTCATTTGATTAGTGATTTGCTTGATGATTCCTTAGTGAGCTTTGCCACGTTTATGTGAAATTTCTAAACCCAAGTATTGGCTAATAAGAACAGTTTGGTCCACACAGGCTAGGCCTTCCGATTTCAGACTAAAGAATTTAACTGGTTGCTACATTAGGCCATTGCATCTCAACATTAAGTCAGTAGTTCTCTGCACAGTAGGATAACCCAGGGAGCATTTTTAAATGTCAGGTCTCATGATACACCCAGGAAGCCGGCACTCGGTATTTTCGCATAGCTCCCCAGGTGACTGTAATGTACAAGCTTAGGAACAACTGCATTAGACCGGTCATAGTTTTATTCTAGATATGGGTGTGGTAGAGTCTTCCTGTTGTTGACTAAACTTATCCTGATTTATGTCTGGATACAAACCTGAGTTAAAGCTACTGACATGCTATGATTTCTTTTTGATTTGGTTTCAGAAAACAAATTCAATCATTATCATAATTGTATGATTTTCAGTCATAAAACTTGTGTTTCTCCTCATCAGTTGAAAATAGGCACAGAAAGGGAGAACTGTTCACTCGCTTCTCCAACACCCTAAGAGAACACAGGCTCCCAGGGATGCGCAACGAGCCTTCCTGTCTCACTCCCGTCCAGCTCTCTGAGAAGACAGATGTGCCTTGGCTCAGTGCTTTCATATTTCCCTAGCCAGGGTACAAGCTGACAGTTCAGTTATCTGACTATAATTTAATAAATTGGTGACCCTTACTTATTCTGTGCATTCATTTGCATAAGTATATCTTCTGTGATCCTCTGTCATGAGTTAGGTAAAATGTGACATGGAAAATGTGGCAGAAAGTTAAGAAATCTGTACTTCACTAAAATCTGTTTTTATTTCACAAAAATCACTGTGGGAGGTTTTATTTGAGCTAGTGATGTAGTTCTGTAAAGTCTTGGCCTTACTCTACCTTACAAATGAATTTACCTTCATTTTTTTTTAATGAAGTGAATGTTTGTAATCCTCCAAAATGCAAACAGTGAAGCCATACATACCAATGTGATTGTATTTGAAGACAGGGCCTGGGTGGAGGTGATAAAGGTTGAATGAAGTCATAAGAGAGAGGCTCTGATCTCTGATCTGATAGGACTAATGTCCTTATGAGGAGAGACACCAGAGAAAACTCACTCTATCTCTCTCTTTTCTCCACCCCGCTCCCCAGAAGAGTTCTGTGAACCAGACATGAGCCATACAGAAGGTAGGAAAGTAGAATGTCTCTTGTCTGGGTCATCTAAGATATAGTAATAAAGAGACCTCATCAGAAAGAATGGCGACCAGCTACAATAGATGTGAATCCTGTGCAACGGGAACAGGGGGAGGTCCAACCTCACTTTCCACACCCTGAGCAGGTGGCCATCCACAACCCAAGAGGAGAGTCCTCATCAGATTACAACTCTGCTGACACCTTGATCTTGGACTTCCCAGCATCTAGGACTATGAGAAAAGAAATTTATCATTTTTAAAACTACCTAGTCTGTGGTATTCTGTTCAGGTAGCCTGAGCAGACTACAACAGTGTTGAAGGTTGTCTGTTGATTACCTGTAATTCTCACTAGACTGTAGGCTTTGTGAAGTAGAGACTGAAGTATCTGTCTTCTTCATCCTGCACCCCTACTGTTTAACACCATTACTGGCACACAGTAGGTATGCTAGAATACAAGCAAGGTTTTAGAAGAGTTAACAACACACCTTTGAAATAAAATAAATTTAAGTTCTCTCTGAGTGTTAGTTTTATTTTGCTTGTCCTATTATCTCTAAGAAACAGAACTACAGGTACCTGTGGCTTTTTATTCTTAGAGCCAAGGACAAAGAGAAAAGAAATCCATTTCCCAAAGGTTTCTCTTATAAAAAGACATTGGGTGACTAGGATGAGTTTCCCATGCCTAGGATGAGTGATTTGGATTTGATATGTCCAAGAGACTTTTAATCCAAGGTTTTAAAAAAATCTTGCCATATAGTTTGTTTCACTAGAAAGCTTAATTTTGAATAAAAATTAAAATTGTTTTTCTACTTATTAAAGGCTAAAGGGGTCTAAGCCTTATCTTGTTAACCATAATTTTGCTATGACTTTAACTAGATAAGGTCACATTCTAATGTATGCCAAATAAAGAAGTCTAATTCTTGAAAATGAAAGAGCCATTACTGTGTACATAAATCACTTAAACTATGGGGTTCTTACTGGGGCCCTTAATGAAGAATAATTGGAAGTATTGCATTCGATATTAGAAGGATGGAGTAGTTGGTTTTTTAAAAATTTTTATATCTGGATAGTTGTTCTGACACTACCTTTTCAAATTACCCTCTCCAACATCTAAAAAGAAAGATAAGAGAATGAAAATCTGTCAGATTTAAAGATCAGCACGGTCATTCTTCTGCACTCTGGGAAGGTGATCTAATTACCAGGCAATGAGAGTAGACTGAGAAACAACACATGAAGGCAAGCCCAGTTCTATTGCATCTTAACATGATACATTAGGGTGGAACACATTTGCAGGATAATACATAATGACTTAAGGCATCACAAATCAATGGGAAAAGGAAGATATATCTTTTCACTATATAAAAAGTTGTTCAACTCTTTTTGAACAAAATATTTATTTAATTCTTCACAAAGTACCATATGTCCCCTGAAAGATCTCAGATGGATTCATAAGATAACTGTAAATATTCAAGCAATAACAGGGTTGACAGAGTGTGGTCAAAACAGTATAAGCCTGATTTTTCCCTGAAAAGACATTCATTGTGTAAAAATTAGGAGACAAAATCATAATAAAACAATTTGACAGTATTAAAATTATAATTTTCTGTAAGTCAAACAATAATTCAAAAAGCAATCATCCATTTGAGAACTAGTATAAAGAAATATGACTAAGTGGGAAAAGTCTTTGCATGGAAAGATATCACAAAAATGATAAAAATTCTATGTTTGTGAAATAAAAATGAGAGAAGGAAACACATAACTAGAAAAAGAAAAGGAAAATGAACACTTATTTGACACTAATAATAATAGAAATGCAAATTAATCTTGTTTTTCCAACCGTCATCAGGTGTGGGAGTTCTTTCCACATGCATGAAGACACGCAAGTTCCGGGAATCACGCATGTCAGAGCACGGCTCCGCATGAAAAAAAATCATTCCCATGTGGGCAAGTGTGGATCATGTCTGTGGAATAGGAATTCTCTAATAGGAATTTGGCAAAAATGTATCTTAAGAGATTCTAACTTGCTGGGTCTCTTCCTCCCCAAAGTCAGGAAGCTTAAGTTAATGAATCACTGCCTCAATATTTTATGGTCCTAAAGGTTAACAGCCCTAGTTAGTTTAACCTCAAATTATTTGTCTCCTGTTTAATGTACTACCCCGGTCCCATCTGCCACCAGACCTGAATTTACATCCTAATGCTCTGTTACTGAGTAAACCTACCCCTTATCTATTCCCTTCCCATACATCCTCATGACTCAGCTGAAGACCTCTGTTCTGCATAAGTTCGTGAATAATCAATCCAATGTAAACATGTCCTAAGTCTTCTAATAAAAAGCCCGGCTAAGCTACCCACAGGGCCTTTTTTCCAAGATGGAGGAAAAGACCTGTGGCTGCCGGGTTCTTTTCTCCAAGCGTGTCTCTGGGTAAGATTGATTCACGTGATCAGGGCGGTCCTCCCCACGGATTTTGCTGGTCGAAATTCGCAACAATCAGGGATTGACAACAATGTGGCTACACAATACAGTCAAGCAGACTAATGAGTTACAGTTTTTTAAAGAGGTGCGCTCATAGCTGCTTGGAAGGTAGAAAAACAATTTGATAAATTAACTGGAAATAACATTAAAAACTTTTAAAAAGTGCTATACACTTTAACATAGCAATTTCATTTTTGGAAATCTACTCATTGTATTTATGACTACATTTTAAAGAGGGAAAATGAGAAAAAAGCAAAACAATAAAATTATAAGTATATTTGCATAATTTAAGTTATGGGCAAAAAACACTTCCATACAGTTTTATAAAATAAAATAAGGAAAAGTACCAATATTAATAAGGATATTATTCAGAGTTTTAAGATTATGGATGATTTTTCTTCTTATTTCTTAATTTTTCTGTAGAAGTAGGCAATTCTTTTAAAATTTTATTTATTTATTTATTTATTTATTTATTAGAGAGAAGGGAAGGGAGGGAGACAGAGAAGGAGAGAAACATCTATGTATGGTTGCCTCTCACATGGCCCCCACTGGGGACCTGGCCTGCAACCCAGTCATGTGCACTGACTAGGAATCGAACCGGCGACCCTTTGGTTCCCAGCCCACATTCAATCTACTGAGCTACACCAGCCAGGGCTGAAGTCTCTTTGAACCTTTTGTGAAAGCAGCCAGAAGCTGTATATATAAGATCAGAAGTCAGCAAAGTATAGTTTGGCCCTTGGCTTGATTTCTGTTTTCTGTATAGTACTTGAGCTAAGAATAGTTTTACATTTTCAAAGAATTGTAAATATATATATATATATATATATATATATATATATATATATATATATATATATATATATATATGCATGTGTGTATATGTGTGTTTATATAAAGGATATGCCACAGTGGCTTACAAAGTTTAAAGTATGGAAAAAGTTTGCCGACCTCTGAATTAGGTAGATGGCTACTCAGCTAGCTATATCTTTATAGTTCCTCAAAGTTCTCCACAATAGGGATTCACACTCATGTTCAAGCTCTTCTCATAATCTAAGCATTTGTTCAGTCTATTGTACTATAATCAGTTTGTGTAAGCATATATTCAAGACTTAGCCCCATAAACATCTCATGACAACTCTTATCGTTTTACTCTGTGCATATAGGTGATTCCATTTGAAATTGTTTTCACCCTTTATTATTTCATGATGCCCCTGGCAATCCCAAACTTATGATTGCTAAATTAGAGAGTCTCATATAGAACTCACACCCTGTAATGTGGCATTTAAAAGATTCTCACTAACCATGACGTGTGCACATGTCTTGTCTCACAAAGAAGATGGAAACCACTTGTATTTTTAACAAATTGGGTCTATAGACACCAACTTGTTAAAAATGTGTTTGAGTGCCTCTTGAAAGATTCTCAGTTATGTCTGCGGATGAGGCCTGAAAATGGATGCTTTTTAAAAGACATCCCAAGTGAATTTCAGTTAAACTGAAGTTTGAAAAAGCTGGACACATATTTGTTGATTCACTGTGAGTATACTATGTCCGTGCACAGCTAATCTCAGTCCCAGGGATCTGCGCCAGAGAGGTCGCCCTTCCCAGTACGGATTGCTTGTTACTCTTGAGAATGAAAGGGTTAACTCAGGCCACAGCACTGGGTGCTGGTTAGGACTTAGCAGGTATCCTTTGCTCCTCCAGGTCAACATCTCAGGTGGGACCAGTTTCGGATGTGAGCCATTGAATGTAGTTAAGATTTCTGCAGTGCACTTCTTGTCTCTTGCGTTTCAGTATTTTCACAGAGAGGATTCAAGGAATATGGTGTATATTCCGACTTCCCAAGTCCACCACAAGTGAACCAAGAAGCCCTTGATATTTCTATAACCAGATGGTTAAGGCAGCTGGACCTAAGAACCTCGGGTGCAAACCAGTATTCCTGACCACAGTACTATAAGATTACAGCACACTGATTTATATTTTGGGTGCTTTGCAAAGCCCAAGTGCCATAAAACAAAGCAGTCAGGTTTTGAGTATAACACTTGATGCTCCAATTCCACTCTCCTTTTGCTTTACCTAAATTTATTCCAATTATTTTAACGGAATGGTAGGCAAAGGCCGTCACCCTTTTAAGTTGCACATTTATAGTAAACAACATCTAGATAGTTTTTCTTGTATAACTTTAATATCCTATTAAATGCTTCTATCATTACAGGGTTTTCTTGTTTTTTTTGGAAGAAAAATATTATAGCCATATTCTCAAATATTCATCCTGATTATCAAAATTTGATATCAGAGATTTCATCAGTTCCTCTTATATAGATAATATTTAGGAAAAAAGCAATTTAAATTATAAATATTTTCCAAAATAAAGAAATGTAAACTTGATTTTTAAATAGACCCTATGCACTTAGAGTTGACCAGATATACTAGTGTGAATCATTCTCTTAAGGGTGTGACAAAATGTCAATGCTTTATATAACATGATTTTAAGGTAAGTGAATTTATGTAAAACATGCAATTATAGCTAGAATAATTTAATAGACAACTTGCAGGTTGTTCAAATACATCTTACATAAAAAATAGCTCACATAATCTTCCCACATAAAATAATAAGAAAAACCACAAACTTATTATTTCATCAGCAATGTTATGTTTGAAAAAATCTATCACCATTATTATTCATTTAACTGTGCTTTACTAATGAAAATGGCAGATGAAATGTATATATTTTAACATATAGTTCAAATTACTTAGATGATATTGAATATAGATATTTTCAGAGAATTAAGAAAACAACTAAAATCCAAGAGAACGATATGCACATTTAAAAGGGCAATTCTAATTTCTATCATAAAATTAATTGACAAAAAATGTTTTTGAACTTCACATGATAATAGATTCACACTTTTTGTGAAATATGAGGTAAAATATATAACTAGCTGTCTTAGTTATTTCCTTCATATGTTCACATGTATTTGGATAATCAAAAGCTTTCCATAAAAACATAAAACACAAGTTTTGATTATCAAAGATATTTTATGTACAGGGTGGAATAAAAGCAGGTTTATAGTTTTTCTTATGGAAAATAATACAATAATAAATAATATGAAACTAAATTGTGTTTTGTGTACTCACGACTATAAACCTACTTTTACTTTACCCTGTATTTATTTAATTAGCTCTGTAAAAGGTTTTTAAAAACTCTTCATTGAAGTATTATTGACTCAATATAAATTGCAAAGATTTAAAGTGGATCTTTTGATAAATTTTGCCATATGTACACATCTGTGAAACTATTTCAGAAATTAAGGTAATGAACATATGCAAGGATATTTTTAAAAGAAATGTTATTTCCTTTTTTAGGGCATTAAAAAACTAGCTTGTGAGAAATGGAGTCAACTGTACTTGAACAATAATAAAAATACAAAAAAAAAAAATAATAAAACTAGCTTGTGAAAAATCAGATACCCTGAGAGTTTCGGTGCCTAATTATGGTTAATAAAGAGCTACTTATGTATTTGTAACAATGCAATTAATTGATAAATTATTGACAAGTTAAATCCATTCACAGTTTTGAAACTTAATTCTCTCTGGTGCTATTAACCACTACAAAGTCATCAACTTGTCTTAGGTATCTGTCCAGGTATCTGTCCTTATCATCATCCTTTTACTTTCATCTTTTCATACAGCATTAATCGAACAAATACAATCTGAGAATGTAATCAAGCTGAACTTGAAACAGAAGGGTAAAATAGGCAAAGTTTATCTATCATATGCTTCTCCTTTTGATCTTCCCTCCTTTTCTCTGAAAACGTATTTCCCCAGCCCCATTGCCTTACCGTCGCTCCAGGCAGTGTTTCTGTCCTCACTCACATTCCTCGCCTGGGCCAACTTTTCTGGCAGAGCCCTATGATCTAATTCTTTCCTCCTGCCCCATTTCTACACACATTCTATTTATTGAAAAGAGAGAACAGTAAATAAATTCATATTCTGGCTACAGGCTATTTAGAGTTTAGGGTGGTAATCTCTTCTGTTCAAATGGTTTTAAAAGTTGGTGTCCCAGGTGGGGTACCAGTGGAAGTGGGCAAAGGTGGGGGAGGGGTGGGGAATAGGGACATCTGTAATAGTGTCAACAATAAAAATAAAGTTAAAAAAAACAATTTAACAATTGACTGGATGTGAAGGGTAAAAGAAAAAGAGAATAAACTTGAGTCCTAGATTTCAGCAATTGATTCTATAGCAAGACTATTTACAGCTGAGCTGGTCAAGGTGAAGTTGGGAGGCAATCTCTAGTAAAAGAATTAATAAACTCTATATGGGATGAAAAAGAAAAAAAAGGCTTGTGTCTGTGTGTGACACTGCATAATTAATAGGAAAGTATCAGTTACTTAATGGATAATGAAAGATATTTTAGGTGAAGATGAGCATCATCCTGCTGCTTTACAAATCTTACCATGAAGGGTCCATGCATAAAGCCGTATTTGTCTCCCTACAACTTTGAGTCTTTTATTCAAAACATGAAACCTAAAATATTATAAATCCCCCCTCCTTTTTTTTTTTTTTTTTTTTTTTTTGCACATGGCTACTATTGTTAGGTAGCAGCTAGGAATGAGCGTCCAGAAATAAAGGCAGGGCCCTTGCTATTACAATTTAACAAAGAACTTAATGCAGGAGGCTGTAAGCAAAAGGAAGACAGGTCTCACCAGTTAACTCAGCAGTCCTGAGGTCCCCGGGCGTCCTGAGCATTGTAAGGAAAACAGCATAGGAGGAGGGGAGAATCCTTGAGCCTGTGCTGAGGAGAGAGGCTTCTGTAACCATCTTACTAAGATTGCAGGGTGTTCTGAACATCACAAGTGTGACTTGCATGGGAGGAAGAGGGGTGCTATGCTGGAAAAGAGGGCCTCTGTAACAATTTCACTAAGACAAAGAGCCTTTACTAACTGAGAAAGAAAGGCTTTGTAGCTGTACATTATTCCCACAGGGAGAAAAGGGGATCCTGGAATTCAGCTGAGGTATAAAACCCCTGAACCCCAATAGTCAGCCTACTTAGATTAGCTGGGTACCCACCTGTAGCCTTGGCTCAAGTGTATAGAACAAACTTACTAACAACTTCATTTCCTCTATATGTGGGGCATTCAGACTAGCTGGGTGCCTGCTTGCAGCTTTGTGCTTGTATGTGTTTCATAAATAAACTTGCTGTCTCATTTCCACTGTCCCCGTTCGCCTCTTGTTTGAATCCGTGTCTTGTGAATGAGACAAGAACCGAAACAGGGGAGGGAGCCTCTTGACTCGGGTCTCTCTCTCCCCATCCACAGAACTATTAAATACGTGAACATAGTATTGATGTGACTTATTTTTTCTGTTAAAAATCTTTAATTCTTTCATGAGTTTCTCCTGCAACACAGTTTTCTTAAAGACCTCAATATATTTCATTAGCTTTTTGGTAGACTCGGTGTTATTGTTTCATTTGACCTTGTAGTCAAACAAAAATCTTTGGTTCATTTTTACCTAAAAGTTTTTAAGAAATATCTTTGCCAATTTTTGTCTTTGCCATTTCTTTTTTTTCTTATTGCCAGTAACAATCTTGGCCTTTATCTCTGTATAATTTCTTTTTGTTAGTTAAGGCTCATTAGCCATCCCTTCATTAATAGCAGACTTCATTATTCAAACACAACAATATTTTATCTTCTTAATCCAGAATTACATGCTTCCATGAGAACAATATTTTTAAAAAGCTTGGTCTTCAATTAATTATATAATTACTGAAACTGTATATATACACACACACACACAAATATATATATTTCAGTTTTAACTGTATGCATATATATATATATTTCAATAAAGTTAAAATATTTTTATATTGTCAACCCTTTTCCCAGCAATAAGTAATGAGTAAGGTTATATTTTATGTTTTGCCTTGTTAAAGTAAGAAAAAAATTGGGAAATGGGAAAATAATGAGTAGATATTATCAGGCAGGGGTACTCATGTACCATACTATCACTCAAAAAGTATACTTTATTGCATAATGCAGGGAGGATTCCTAAAATGCTATCAAAATTAAAGGTAGCCTGTAACATTAAAAATATACCATGCTTTAGAATACTTTATAACACTTCTTTTTTGTAACAGCATCCTTATCTAAAGAAAAGAAAAACAAGAAATATATTCTTAATTTATTCCTTATAGGTTTAAATTTCTTCTGCCCATGGAAATAATTTTAATATTTGTAAAAAAAGGATTTTATCAATACAATTATTAAAATATTTCAAAAATTACTATCATTAGACTAATCAATAGTTATTGGTTCTCATTTTCTCCTGAATATTGTTCTAAAACATAATGTGCTTGCATTGCATTGACTTGCATCATTCATTAAAATGTAATGAGTCCCTATAATTTATTTTCTTCAATGATTCCTTTATACACAATTATAACCAATTTAGGGCATTAGATAATCGAAACTTTTGTTTGGTTCTTGGTGTCTCTTATATCTGGAGATAACTTCCATTGTTGATATTCAGCAAATCAGTTGAGAATGCTAGGCAACATATATTAATGTCATTTTCCATGTCTCAAATCATCCATAATGAACTTAATTTTGTACTTATTACTGACTTTAATATTAATTTGTAAAATTATTTGCAGATATGCTACTCCTGCTATTTTTTGTCTTGCATGCATTTGTCCCCTCAAAATGAGCAAATTATTTTAAAATTAGTTGCTTTAGTAAAGATATATGGTCAAGATGTAAACATGGCACAATCTTCTAATGTTTAGAATAACTTTAGATTTCTAATGTTTAGAGTGATTTTAGATTTAGATATTGTATGTTATCATACTACTTAACCATAAGATCCAAAGCGGTACCAGAATCATTTGTGTGTATGTCTGTTGTGAAGCTATAGAATACAATAAGCCTCACAAAATATCTGACCTATGTCTCTTTCTTTATATATTATTACTACAATATATCTTGGTCTATATTGGATTCTTTTTGTGTTTACTTATCTCCCTTCTCTCCAGTGCATAATAACTATATCCATATCATCTATCTTTCTTATTTTTTTTAAATTTTTTATAGAGGGTAAGGGAGAGAGAAAGAGAGGGAGAGAAACATCAATGTGTGGTTGCCTCTCGTATGCCCCCAACTGGGGACCTGGCCTTCAACTCAGGCGTGTGCCCTAGACTGGGAATTGAACCGGCGACTCTTGGGTTCACAGGCCAGCACTAAATGCACTGAGCTACACCAGCAGGGCTCATCTATCTTTCTATTATCTGTGTATGTACGTACTGACCTACTGATCTATCTATTTATCTACCTAGTTTGCTATCTATATTCTTACTAAAAAAGATAACTCTACCAACAGTAAGTAATCACAACTGTTTGCTCATATTATACGATCATGTAGAGACCCGTAATTTTATCCTTAAATATAAACCTTTGCTATGCCATGTCTAACCCAAAGCTTATCTTGAAAAAAAAAGACAATAGTCAAAATAGCCCCAATATACTTTTGTTTGACTACATTGTGACAATGACAACAAGAACAAAGCATTTTGGCTGGAAAACTCCTCTTAGGATTATCAAATATATAACTAAAAATTATTTTTGAAAATATTTTATTAAAAATTACAACTGACCTCATGCACACCCACTTATTTTCCATCAACATATGCTTCTGTTAAACAACAATGAGATAACAGCGAATGTCAAGTCAGGACAGCAAAGTGTGGCTGTCCCTCAAAAAAGAAAAGAAGGGTCTTGAAGAAATGAAAGGAAATATTACATCTATTATAGTAAATAAAGTCTGAAGAGTGAAAGAAAAAAGCAAGATTAAATATTACAAAAAACATTGTGGAAGAAAGGTAAGAGTAGAATAGTGTGGCCAAAAATATTTCCATTTCTTAACAGAGTTTTCAAGAGAAAAACATGAGAATTGATGTTATTTTATAGAAAAAAATGCAAGAAAATTTTATTAGTGAGTTTTTAAATATATTTTCCCTTGAAATCTAATAAACTGTAAAATAACTATATAGTTATATAAAATAACTATAAATATATAATTAAATTTATTAAATAAATTTGGAGATTTATATAGTGCCATTAGAGATTTATATTAGTGCTATAGTTAGAATAATAATACTACAGTTTATTATTTAGAGATTATATAGTGCCATTATTACAATAAGAGAAAAAACAGAGGAGACCTCACCTTTACTGTTTTATCTCTAACGGGTAGTTTCAGAATTGTAGAGACATGAACTTATAATGGAAAAGACATTAAACTAGAAGTCTAGATTGGTTTTTCTAACAAACAAAAAAAATTTTAGGGAAGACATTCAGTGCTCATTCCCAGGTACTACCACATAGGTAAGATAGAGATGTTTCAGCAAATGACCGCTATTTTTTTCTAATTTTGTGATTCTATAGAAAAGTTTGGTATGGAACAAAAAAAAATGACTACTTATTAGAAGTTGTGTATGTTTAAAAATAAGTAAAATATTCACGTACCTATTTTTAATGTAGATACAGTTTACAAGATTATAGGAAACAAGAAAATATATAGAAGAGTCTGTTGTATAATTAATTTATCTAATATGAATGGAACTACTAGAAAACAACATCTAGGAGCCAGAAATGTTTTTTGCTTTTGTTTTTGTTATAAGACACTGAGGATACTAGAAATGCAGAAGGGGAAACAAGAGGAAATAATAATGAATATATGACTTTCTACAAATAGAATCATATGGGATGAGAATTCACTTCCTGAATTGTAATTATTTTGTTTGTCCCAAGAATAATTATCCAATTTCCAAATTTCTTCAGAAGGAAAACTATCCATTAACACACCACTTTTTATGTGAGAGACAGAAACATGACTTTTTTTTATCACAATCCTAAAAGACATTGTCTCTTATTTATTGAAACTATACTAATTCAAATTGTATTATTGCTCTACATGGCTACAATTAGACATTCTGAAAAGCATGAGTCTGGGACTAAAAGATTTCTCATTTCATTTTGGGATACAGATTCATATCAAAGTTGAATGAATCCAAAAATAAATTCTCAAGCAAAGCATTTCAAATACATTTCCATTTAAACCCACAAAAACAGCTTTTATTCAGGTACTCCAGGGTAATAAAACTTTCCACAGCTGCTGATTAAGAATTGCTTGAAAACATTTCAGCAGCTAAGTACTTTTCTCCTTGTGAGCATCAAGTGATTTTCTCAGAGTGATGATATTTAGGTAGATGCATTCATTTTGTTAATTAAATATTTCAAGGCATAACTTATATTAAACCAAGATATTTTGGACTTTTTATCAAAGATTCATTTATCACTTTTGATTATTTAAAATAATTCCAGAAATGCTATTGTACTCTTATAATGGAGTTTAATAACAGCAATAAAGTGTTTTTACAGGATACATATTTAAAATCATAGCTCACTACCAATAAATGTAAAAGCCCCTTATTGCACCTGAATTACAATGAATAAAAGTATTTCTAATTACCAAAAGAGTATTTTCATCTCCATTTATTTTTTATATTAGAAACAGCTATATACAAACTTAGCTTTCTACACAACTTCAGTAGATTATTTATTAAATCCATAGAGTATTCACTGGAATGACATTTAAGACCTTGATGAAAATGCTGACAATTTAAAGTAAAAAATGAACAACAAAAAACCCCACCACTGCCTCAAAATAACACTTGTAGCCTCGAGAAGTAGAGGAAAGCAGAGGAAATAATATAACTCTGGGAACATATATCAGTAATATCTAAGTTGTATGAACATAAAATTAATAATAATACTATGCATCTAAATAATAAGGCTTTAACTTTAAATAAGTATATTTAACTATCATGTAGAAGAATGGTCCATCAAAATTCTTACAACTATGACAAAATTTGAGATTATAGATAGATATATGATTTAAGTGCCCAAGGAAATCTCAGACCAAAGTAAGAACAAGACATGGGTTATTTTGTTAGAATTTTAAAATCTTTCTTTATTACCTCCTCATTTGTAGACTTTTTAAATGGCTGGTAAACATCTGGGATTCAGCATTACTACTAATCTCAGGATATACAAGTAATAATATGGACATTTATATTTTAATAAGAACTTATTGATAATATAAAAATCATTAACTATAAATTATTTTACATTATTTATTCATAAAATTTAAGTAACTTAAATTTGATAAGAAAAAGTATCAATATTTTTTAAAATTTAGAACAAATAAATATATTATAACTCTTAGGGATTCTTTTTCATAACTATTAGTTTCAAACCTTCACCAAAAGAAACATCTGAAGATGCATTTCATGTACTAAGAAAAATAATTAGTTATGGCAAAATGTTGAGGTTTATTATTATATTTAAAATTATAGTACTGCAAAATTACTTTGGGTATTAAAATATTTAATAAATAAGGCTACAAATTAATTCAACATGGTATAGTCCTGCTTCAAATAATATGACATATAAATTGTATATTCTAGTATAATCAATAGATTCTAGAAATAAATAAAATGAGTTGTTTTGTTATGTTAGAAAATTGCACTTCAGAATGCTTACGAATACAAGATGGTATTGGAATGCAGGATGGATGGTATTTTATCATCACAGAATGCTCTGTCTAGAGAACAGAGTCTATTTCAAATTGCTAGCAAAAATCTTTTCTCCTCAAAGTCAAAATTATTTGCATACTTGTGATAAACTTTCAGAAACAGTTTCTTGTGGATAAAAGGGAATATTTTAAAAAAATTAACTTTTAAAATGAAACTTTTTTTTCGATTATAATAGTATTATATTCCTTTTGCAGAAATTTGGAAAATATAATAAAACATAAAGAAGGAATTAATAATACCAATAGCCCATAACCTCACTGTCTTAAGATCACCAATCTAAAGAGAATTTTATTTATAACATTTAAATACAGAACTATATGACTAATTTAGAGAAGATAATTTTTTCATTTTTAATAGAAACAAATAAATTCTTACTGTATGCAAGATCATAGAGTTGTACACATTTTCAAAGAAAGGCATAATTAATTTTCAGAAATATTTGCCATCAGATAAATATGCACATGCTTTCATTAGTAGTTTGTATGGATTTAAGGTGCCAATAAAACTTAACATGTGAATGCGCTCCCCTCAAAGCCAGGCGCATGATGAGAAACATGCAGGCACACCATAGGTTAATAGTCTCCATGCTGTTGGGGGATGGAGACCATTGACAAACAGCGCATTTCTGTTTTTAGCACGATCAACATTCTCCTTGTAGCACACAAATCAATTGTTTTTATTGTGATGCACCACCTTTTTGTCAGGAAGGAAAACTCAAAGGAAGCCATACCTAATTAACAGGGAAAACTTAAAAGGGGATAATGGTTGACAACACCCAAGCCATCCCGAAGTCTCAAAAAAGTTTTTCTTAATGACATAGTTTCTATTCTAAACAAATGAGCAAATATCAATCCTTTCATTTTCCAGTCACTGGAAAATGGAGCAGCTTAATTAGGACTAAAGTCTTAATGGTGTCTGACTGCTTTAGTGTGTCAGGTGTGCTGGTCACAGAGGAAAATAAAGTTAATGGAGCAAAGAAAGACAAGAAAGCAAACTATCGCCAGTTACCAAAAGCCATGATTACAACTTCAATTATTCATCATTTATATGAGTTCTGAAAGTTCTATTAGCAGATTTGATAAGATTATATACCCAGACTGTATAATTTTTTATAATCATTCTAATGTATAAAACTTAGTTCCTGTTGAAGGAGAATATGTAAATCACTGAAGCAACCAATACAAGCATGGGAGAAGAGAGACGAAATCAAATATTCTAGACTACAGAGAAATTCAGAGGTAAGACAAAGCAGATGACCTGAAGTCCAATAACAAGACCCTGGGATAAAAATTTAATTGAACTGCCATATCATGAATTGTCCCTTTTGTGAGTTTCCAACGTTAGTGGACAAATGACTTACAATGTGAGCCCTTCCTGCCACTGTCTGTCCATTTATCCAACCTCTTTGAAATAAACATTTGATATGTGTCACTTGAAGTTCAAGCACAACAATGAGACCTTGGCAAGAAGTACACATGTGAGTAAATTTGTCTCGATTCTGTCTATTCTAATTTAGCTTTCTTTAATAACTATTGCTCTGGTAGGAGTCCTGAATATTCATCTCCCTCTGTGGCTGGAGCTACAAATGGGACTGTTCACTGGATGGTGAAGCACTGGCACACTGCGTAGTTGAATTTGAGCTGGACTGGAGTTTCACAGGTGGTGGTGTGTATGACCTTGGGGTGAGGTAGATTCCAGTGTGAACAACTACGGATGATGTCTAGTAAAGTAGGAAGGAAAGTGAACCTTGCCTCCTCTGCATCTGGTATGATCTGAACTCTTAATGCAATCAGCTATCAGCTTGTGGACTAGAGGTGAACCACAGACTCTCTGGGTCTCTGTATGAGCCCATACATGCCTGTAAACATTTCCTGAGGTTCTGTGTGCCAGCACAGCTACTTTCCTCACAATAAACCCTTTCTTCAAAAGTACTAAAGTAATCAATAGCAAGCAAACAATCCAGATTTTGTAGTCCTTCCAGAAAGTTGTTGGATTTATTGTTGTCAAAATGTGGACTAAAGTTTTACTCTCTCAGGCGTCTTTGCCCTACACTGCAGAAGTCAGTATCATCCTGTCTGCCAGAAGAGGTAGTTCCTGCTCTCTCTAGGAAGCAGTGAACGCTGCTTGCAAGTCTACCTCAGAAATCATCTCAACAGAAACGAGCAACAGCTACCTCCTCCAGAAGGTCAGATATGGGAGACCGTTCAGCATGGCGTGGGCCCAGCTCCCAGTCAGACAGTGGAGAGTGACACAGGCCCACACCCACAGACAGGTTCTCCTGTGGGGAATCAGGCTTGCTTTGTACCTAGGCTGCTATGAGACTTGCTTTTGCTAAAACTCCCTTGCCCTGAATTGAGGCAGCAGGGGTTTACTGAAGCTTCCTAAAGTCCATGCTAAACCTTCCAAGGATAAGAGTAACCAGTTCAACCACTTTCCCCTTTACATTTGCAAATATCCTTTTTTCTTGATGTAATTAGCAACATCCTCTCCTTTGTTATCTGTAAAAGGTGATTACCTGCAGTGATCCTATGCATAGTCAATGAGGATCTCTGCATAGTAAATAAAAACCACCCTCAATGTAATATGCCCAGAAAGGCAATAAAAGCCTGTCAAGGGAAGGGTCTGCACACTCTTCCCTTGAGCGAGTGGCTGTACCTTCCCTTTTCCTCCACAGGACTAGTCCCTGTGATTTTATCTCCCAGTGAATTTGTCTCATGTCTCAGCCATGACCCCGCGGATGTCTGCGCCAGTCAGAGTCACTCTAAACCTCATTGGATATGCCTGTCGTTTGCTCTTCTGTGTAGTAATAGTGGGTGGACTCCCTCTGAAGCAGAAACAATCCATCCACAGGATATACTTCTCAAAAGCACACAGCCCCTTACCTGTGAGGAAACTGCTGGGCTTAATAACAGGAAAATGCTGGGGTCAACAATTTTGAGAGTCTAACACGCTAGATATTTTATAAAATACTAAATTCAATATCACATGGCTTTGTGGTACAAAATATTTTCTTGAAGACCAAAATAAAAGTATGTGGACCTAAATTTATCACGATCATAGATTATATATAAAGGAGGGTGAAAAAGAAGATGTTGTTTTCACAACATATTGTCAATTCAAAGCATTTTCTAGATTTTCTCCATTATGTAAACCTTCGAAGATACAAATTCATTGTTAGAAATACGATGCTAAATGAGGATGGCAGACTTTCTGAAAATGGGCTTAACTATAAAGACTGGTTTGTGCAGGCTACGTGCACTGGTAGATCCTGCCTCTGCTATTCGCTTCCCGTTGAAGTGCAGATGCTTCCAAGTCTTGATGAAGAGATGTGTAGAATTTTAAAGTCAAAAGGACATTAAACAAAACAAAAAGGTTACTATTTCCTGCTATTTCTGTGATTGTCATGTATAATGCTCTGTCAATCACACTTAAAATCTCCACCTCACATCATAATTTCTGGCCAGAATAGTAACTTGACTGTATTACTTGTGTTGGCAAATGTTGACATATACTAATGTTCATTTGCAGATTATCCCTATTTAATGATCCCTCATTATGTAACCTACAAACATTACTTAATCTTTCCACAATCTTCAGGAATAGTATTATTATCTACCTTTTATAGATAAAGAAATGGAGACTCACTGGGTTTAGTATTTCTAAGATCACACCGTAAGTATTGGGGTCAAAATTTTAGCCCAAGTGTGCCAGACAGCAAAGGCTAAACACTTTTTCCCATTAAAACATATTAAATCTAGCCTAGTTGTCAGAAAATGATCTTGAACTACAAATACAAGTAATTCCTATTCAGATTGCACTTTTCTGGGTCCTTCCATTCTGCTTAGAATAATCAGTCTAAACATATGTTTGGAATAATGAACAAGCTATTTTCCTATCCTCGATGAATAACTGCAAATAAATTACACATACTCTTTCTTATATCTTTGGTGACTAAGTGGTCAGCTTTGCTAGGCATGATGGGAAGGTTGTAATTACACATTCACAATCTAGTGTGGAATGTCAACAATTAATTTATGTCCATATACTTATTACTTTTTCCTTCAATAAAGGAAACCATGGCTGTTATAGATGCGGAAAAGAATATTGCAGATTTTTACGTCAGTATGAAAATGTTTTCATTAAGTCATTCATTAAATACTTTATGAGCATCTACTACTCTCTGGCTTACCTTGGAGTATATGGCAAGGAACAAACATTCTTGTCACAGGCAGTAACACCATGATGGGAAAGACAGACTATAAACAAGTAAATTTGTTATATTTATGTGTGTATATATAAAATATATGTTATATATTATGTGTGTATACACATATGAGTTTTTAATATATGTACACATTTATATGGATGCATATATTTTCAATGACAAAAAATGCTTCAAGGAAACATAAAGTGGTAATATGAAAAATAAATGTTATTTTAGATATTGCAGAATCAGAATGCAAATACAATGTTGAAGAACACCAGTACAATATTTAATCACTGGCCATTTGAAGGCAAGGCTGTTCTTTCCTCTTTCTGAATAAAAGGCAGTAAAATATTTCAGTTCACAAAAAATGAACCAATGACAATCTGTATAATACATTTTGCAAGCATTACATAGATTTTCCAATGAATGCAAAGCTATAGCTTTTATATTTGTAAATTTAATGTTGAAGACATTGAGTAAAAATTCTAAATCTGTCTGAAAAACAATTATACCTAGGAGCTAGAATATCTCTGCTGTACCATTTTATTTCATCAGCTTACATAAAAAAAGCAATTTTATGAAGATACTAAGCATTATTATGCAATTAAGATTGGTTGTAAAACCAGTTTTAATCTATTTTTTCCAGGCCTTATTTCCCTATTTATGATATAGTTCAAAGACATTAAGTTTAGATTATTAAATTTCAATACTGGAACCAAGTCTTCATAGTAAAAAAATGAGTGGCATTGGCAAAACTAAGCAAAACAAAGACATATAAGGAAAAAAACCTATTGTGTAAAATTCCTCTTCTAAGAAAAAACAGATTGATCCTTTAAATTAAATATTTAATTTAATATTACTTCGTATAGCTTCTAATAAACTTAGTTTTAGAAGGTTGTGTAGAATGCTATCATTTAAATTATTTTTCTTCTTGGTAGTTTTTATTGTGATGAATAGAAACCAGAACAATCATATTTTTGGAGAAAGTTTAAAGGTACAGGAAACCTTGATAATTTAGAAATTTAGCTTTGAGTTTCACCTGAATTTATCTTCAAGGATACACAAGTTCTCATACCGTAAACACACCATCTCTTGAATAAAACACCACCTTACATCAAAGTAAAAGGATATGTAAATAACATCAAAGCAGGAAATTTCTTGTTTGGATCAGCATCAATGAAAATTAAGTAATCCTTTTTACATTCTTGCCAAACTCAGAAAAATGAACCTCCACTCACACAGTGCCAAGACTAGTCCAAAATTGGGGACTTGGTCAGTCGCACATTCAAATCCTAAGCAGACAGAACCCTACTTAGTTAATGGGCCCTGACAGTATCCCTGTTCGAGGTGCTAAGGCTGCAGGCATTGTATACACTTAGCCACCAGCCGCAGAATAAGCACGGACAGCATGACAGCTCATGAACTGAAAGGCCATTCACTCTCTTTGAGACAAGGAGATACTGGGAGTGGAAACTTCATTTTGGACACACATCTAGTAACTCCTGTAATTATCTGCATGGCAATGCATTTCCTTGATAAGTATCCCTGAAGACATTCTGTACATGTGTGCGTTAATGCCCGTATGAAAAAACTGCCCCATTTATAAATGGAGCTGGCAATTCACAAACTAATTCATAATAGTCTTAAAATTACTTAAAGTTAGATTTAGAGCCTTATAAACTCAGTAATGAATTAAAATTTCAATTAGGTAGAAAAATATTTGAGTTATAAAACAAATGAATATTTAAAAATTAAGAATGCTTAAAAATTATAACAAGAATAGAAATGTGAGTGTTCACAGTGTAAAATGTGCTATAAAGTAAATATTTAGGACTCATTTTACACAACATCTAGATAATGCCAGTGCACTGGAGTATTTCCATCCAATTTGGGAATTGGAACATAGAAGCATAAACAAATACTTACAGGAGTTCTTTAATATTACACAAGAAAAAAGTAGACATGACTTGCAGTATATGATTCGTTGTCAACCGAATGGCTTAAGTAGCACATTATGAAATTTGAATTCAGAGCAAAGTGAAGCTCTGAATTGATATTGGAACTACATGGGTTTAACAAGGCTAAATGAAGCCACTCCTGACACTTTCCCAACATGAGTTTCTGAATGTATGGTCCCCATTCACCATTTGAATCATGAATTACAATATCTCTCACCTAATACAACTTCCTGGCTCTGAAAGTCTCTCATTTCATCCAATTCAATAGACAGCTCTTATGACTTACTGAGGTATCAATTCTCTTGAGCCTGACTTTCTCCTTCTTTTTAAATATACTTTTTAAGATTTTATTTATTGACTTATTTTAGACAGAGGGGAAGGAAGGGAGAAAGAGAGGGAAAGAAACATTAAATGTGTGGCTGCCTCTCGCACGCCCCCTACTGAGGACCTGACCCAGCCCACAACCCAGGCATGTTCTCTGACTGGGACTTGAACCAGTGACCCTTTGATTTGCAGGCCAGCACTCAATCCACAGAGCCACACCAGCCAGGGCCTTACTTTCTTCTTGTGGTATAGACGCTACTTGTCTTCTTCACTATTCATGTCCAAGTTAGATTTCATGCTTCCTCACTCCAACATCCTCCTGTCAAATCCTTACCCTCACTGCCTGTTGTACTGCTATCAAAAACAGCAAAATGACAACAATCTGATGAAATCCCAACTCTACATCAATTCAAATTCCTTTTATCCACTGATTGCTGCTAGACAAAAGTACACAATCATGCAGATTAATGATACAATTAATTTTTTACTCTAACCTCGTATGAGCCAACAGCCTGATCTGACAATTTTTTTCATGTTTCCTAATTTGCCCCTTCATGTTTGCCACAGTAGCGATTTCAAAGCTTATTCAACTGTCTTTAAATCTCCAATCTCACTATCTCTAATGTTTTCTGCCACAATTTTCCTCTTAGCAGAAAGCCTTGCCTCTCATTTCTCCAAAAGAAGATAATATATTTCTTAATTCTCTTAACTTCTTGACACCACACAAGAAGACTTACTTGCACTTACACCATTCTTTCCTAGTCCCTCCTCCCATCACTTCAGAAACCGTGCCCCCCAGTGCCTAATATTAAGCATTCCATCTAATTCTGGATCAACCCTCTCTCTTGGTCCTGGACCTGATTATGTTTCTTTCCTTTATTTTTCTCTTCCTCTTTACCGGCTCATGAAACATACTCAAGTCTTTCACATTCTGAAAGTTCTCCATCTACTTGTATAAAGAGCTTTTGCTTATATTTGTATAGGTCCTGTCCGAAAAAGAAATTATTTCTGCATGTATACCTTAATATGCACAGAAGTCTTCTTTTTCTTTTTTTTTCTATAGGGAATATTATATACCAATCCTGATTTCATAAGTATGAGGTCCAAAAGGTTTTATAATATCATTTGGCAAGTAATTAAGTAACAAAAGCTTCAAAGAAAGATACATTACTTTCTGCTATAAAACCATGAATATTTTCCTTTTCTGAATTTTCTATTACATTTAAACTAAACTTATTTTGTGATTCTATGTTATTTTAATTATTTTGTTTCCATTTGATTCTACATAAATGTAGCTAGTTTGTTATTACTAAATAAAACTGAAGTCAGAGGATGAGGTATCAAAGCTATGTTTCCCTAATAGCTTTGAAATTCTCTATGAATTAATGGTAACCTGGGATACCCTCTCTGTTCTTACAGATTCTGAACTTTAGAGCAGCACCAGATTCTTCGCATTAATTGTTCAGTCACCATAAATCCCACGTTGGCTAACCATAGTTTTGCCATCTTTAATCTGCCATAACTATGCATGTTCAACTGAAATGCACACGTAGGCACTCTATAGTAAAAATGCAGGAACAGGAAAACAATGACAAGTCTTAAAATCAGTCAGAGAAGAAAGGTTAGGTGACTGGCAAAATGGGCATTTAGACGGCCAAGTTCTCAACCACAATACTGAAGACAAAGCCAGTGCACTGATAGTATCAATGTGCAGAAGAAAATATAACTAGCAGCTTAAAATTTTATGTCTAGGGTAATATAAATTAAAAAGATGAAATAAAGACATGTTCAGATAAATAATAACAGAAATCTGGCCACAAGAAAAACATCATCAAGAAAAATTTTAAAAGCTGTACTTTAGGCAGAAGAAAAACAAATGCTGGAAGGAAAAAAGATCAAAGAAAGTAAAAAATACGTGGGTAGAGGTCCATAAATACTTAATGCACAAAATAGTGGTGATACTTTTCAAAATAAAAAAGATGACATTAAAAACATGACAATAATAACTTGTAATTAAGAGGTGGATACATTTAATAAATGAGTTAAAATATTCTAAGTATGTTTATTATCTCTGAGGAGGACAAAGCTGTTGATTAACTTTAGATATTGACAAATTAAATATATATGTTTTAAATTCTAGGGGAACTATTATATAAATAAAATAAAAAATGTAACTTGAAAATTAGTAGAAAGGTTCAGAGGAAAGTAAAAAATATACAGGGTTTGGCAAAAGTAGTTTTACAGTTAGTACATGAAACAGAGATTATTCTTGTATTTATTAATTAATTCTTGTATTACTCTCCATATTAACAACTGTAAGCCTTTTTCGTACCTTATACATATTAACCATTCAAAGTAGATAAGAAAGGAGAGAAAAGGAACCTAGGATATAAAAGATAAATAGAATATACAAAATGGTAGAACATACAAGATGGTAGACTTAAACCTAAATGTAGTAAATACATTTCATATAAATATGTAAAATGTTCTAGTTTGGGGGCATAAATCATCAAATTTGTATCAAATAATCAATTATATACTTTTTACAAAAATTATGTGTGCGTACAAAAGGAAATTGAAAAGTTGAAAGTAAGAGAATAGTAAAAAGAAATGCCATCCATCTAAACAGTAACAAAAAGGAAGTTGTTTACCTCCATGAATGGCAGACAAGATATTTATTAAGGGAAAATGAATTATTAGAAGTAGAAGTCTTCCCAATAATAATTTTAAAATTTTCTTGACCTAAACTATTAAGAAGTGATAACTTCAGATCTCAAAATATTTCAGATGTTTAAAATAATGATATAATTAGTTTTACACCAATACATATAGACAAAAAGAATTACAAAATCTGATTTTTATTTATCTATCATGAAAAATAGAATCAGTAGTAAAAAACAATAAATTGCCACAAAGAAAAGTCTAGGCTCAGCTGGCCTCATTAGGTTAATCTATCAAACATTCACAGAAGAAATTCTTCCAATTTATGTATCTCATAGAGAATAGAAAAATAGAAAACCACCTCCATCGTATTTTATAAGGCCAATGGAACCTTCGTTCAAAATCTAACAGGGAATTAAAAAAAAAAATCAAACAAACAGCAACAACAACAAAACGAAAAACAGAACCGGAACTTAGATCTTCACCTACTCGTTCAGTTCAGCATTTCCTAGTCTGTATTGCCTTTTTCACAAGTTACTTATAAGCTGTCATTGTATAAATATTTCTTCCATGTTCAAAAGTGAGAATAGATTAGCCCTCGTCTCAGGATTTAGCACCACACTAACTGAGAGGAGTGTTGAGACTTGCTGTAACTGATTGGTAGTGCTGAGTCTCACCCTGGGAAGAATTCACAGATGGCCAGGGACCTGGTCAGCGGAGACTGTTCGCAGTTTCTTTACTTGGTCAGATGGTGGCTATGGAGATTCCTCATCTTGTTCCTACTCTGAAGATGTCTGCTAAGTTATTGAGAACTAGCAAGACCCCTTTCCAACAATGATATCAGGGCACACTCATGGGACCTTACATTATTTGTTTAACTGTGCAAGAGAAAACTTATTTGTCTACAGATACAATCTCTTTGAGCATGATGATTCAGGCCAAAAGTGTTGAGAGAAAGAAGATACAAATGACTATATACTACAGTATTCATTTTTTTAATGCACATCCAGGCCAGGCAAATCTACCTGTGTTCTTAAGAGAAGAAATAGGAATGATGGGACATTCTAGGTGGTAGGAACGTTCTCTAACTTGATCTGGGTGGTGGTCACACTGGAAAATGTAACCAGTAGGAAGCCTTTGTACACTTAAAATTTCATTACATTAGTCTCAATAAAAACAAGTAAACATGTTACTATATGAAAGAGTGAAATTATACTAATTTCTTTTTCCAAATATTAAAAAGAAATTCCAGATAGACAAAAGGCTTCCATACAAAAGGCAGAATTAGCCTTTGGGATGTGTCTGAGCATAATATCTTCATGACTCTGGCAGTAGGGAATGCTTCCTTGAATAAGGCTAAACGGTAATGATTATAAGGAAGAAAATTCATGATTCTGCTAAATTTAAAGGTACTATGAGTAAAATGAAAATAAAGTACACAGAGAGGAAACTATTTACAACATAGTTAAATAACAAAAGACTAATATTCAAAATATATTACATTTCCTAGAATCAATTATAAAAACAAGGCAACCCAAAAGGAAATGGCCAGAAGACTTGAACAGGCAATTAACTGAAAAATAAATCTGAAGACAGCCAAAAGTTATAGAAAAACATGCCACAATATTTTTATAATAAGGGAAATGAAAATCGAAACCATCAGGATATATCATTATATATTCAATAATTTAATAAAAATTTAAAAGTCTGAAAAAACCAAGATCTGGTGAGAACTTTGGGCAATGAGAACCCATTTACCCACTGGTGATATGCAAACTGACAAATCTCTAAGAAGATGGCTTTAAGGTTACCTGGTAAAGTTCAAGGTATACTTTCTTGTATCACAGCAATTCTACTCCCAGATACAAAACCTACAGATACATGCACAAGTACAGGAGCATATATATCCAAGATACATGTCCAAGAATATTCATAACTGCATTGCTTATAATAGCTTAAATGTAGAAACAGACCACAGCAGATAGTGACAATTCATATAGTAGGAGACCACATGGCAGCGATATAAATGAATAAACTACAACTACAGGCAACAACAAGAATGAATGATATAAAATGTTGAACAAAGATGCAAGAAAAAAGAATATATGCTATATTGAGACTGTTATTAAGTTAAACTATTTGGCAAAACTCAATTGTGTTATTTAAGAATGCACATACAGGTGAGGAGATGATACGTAAAACTGTAAATAAATGAATATCATAAAATTCCAATTAATTAGTCATACCACTCAGAACTGAGGTTGGGAATAAATTATATAGGGTATTTAGAATGCTTGATGTGTTCTATTTTGTGACCATAGTAGTAGCTGTTTCCTTTCATATGATTCACTAAACTATCCTTCTGTTTTATGCAGTTATCTGTTTGCTGTGCTTCCCTATAAAACAATAATTAAAAACACATTAAGATAGTTTTAACTCCTCTAGTGTAAATTTACCAAGAGGTTTTTATTACTGATTAGAACAACTCCTAACTTCATTTTGTCTTAGTTTCTCTGCATCCTACACATCAGCACTGGAGAGAAACACCTACTGAAGGACCTCTTAATTCTTGATGTAGCAACTTTATGCAGTTAGAAATTTATACTTATGAATTTTGTATGCACATTGATACCTTGGATTTTCCCCCACCACAAACATATTAAAATGGCAAATTCAAACTATAGAAATCATTTCTCCAAGGGCTTTTATAGTTCTCCTTGAGAAAGTTACTGTCCCAGTAGTTCATGAAACATCCTTTATTGTGCTCAGCTTCTTCTTACATGTGATCTGAAGTACATAATGAACTCATTTCCTGCAAACCATTTTCTACTTATGCATGACACATATAGAAGTTGAAATACTGAAATGTCACAGGTTTGTAAGAGAATTTCATTCTTACTATATGAAATATCCCTAAACTCTTATTCTGATATTGTGCATATTAAAAGCAAGCAGCAGCTATGCTTGTATAAATTCATTACTTTATAAAATTATTATAATGAATGAAAAATTATGCTAGTTCCCTAGGAAACCATCAGATTATCTTTCTTCCTTTAAATTATTCTAAGGCATAAATAGAATCGTTGATTAATACTTCTGGTAAGTACGTAAGGTCATTTAAATGCCAAATTCTTCCTCTTTCTTGTCTTTCAAACTACAATAGGGACTGTAACAGATAGTGTGATCATACTGTATGAAGACAAACAAAACCATAGCTACTACAGGAAAAGCGTGTTCATCAATGTTTCTGGTCTTACTTTGCGAATGCCTCGGCCAAGCTCTTCTCCATAGTTGGTTCCAAGAATTTCAAAATGGACATTGGGATTGCCTCCATTGTCTCCAAATTCCAGCTCTCCAGTCAACCCACTGACTCCACCCTAAAGGAAAGAAAAGATACTGATGTAAGATTTCAGAAAAAGCAAAATAGTAATAAGGCACTAGAAAGTTCTAGGAGTACAATTTCCATCTATAAAATATATATTATTTCAAGTATGCAATTATGAACAGGCTATTTATTTATTTTTCTTAGTAAGTGCACAACATAAATAGGAGAGCAATTGAATGTACTCTTGAGAATCACTTAGTCCAAACTCATCCACTTCACAGACTAGAATATTTAGACCCAATTAGTCAAATGTTTACAATAACTGATACCATTTTACAGCTGAGACCAAATTGCAGGCTACGATGTTTGCTACCATACCTTCTGACATGCATGGATCCATCAGTCAGAAAACAAGATGCTTCTGGAGAGCATAACATCTACTCAGAGACATGTTTTGACAGTACTCTTTCTCCAGCACAATGCCATTCTAATTTCATCTAAAATTACATCTGGGATTCTTAAAAGCCATGGTTTATAATTTATTAGAGGATTATTTTTCCTCCTTCTATAAATATCTTTTCTAAATTAAAAAAAGAAAGCTAAATTGAGCTTGAAATCTGTTTTTGCTCTTAAACAGTAGGGCTGGCTGTTGAGATTCACTGGGAATTTCCAAACTTCATATCTCATTCAACATGACAGATGTTCATTCCCCCAACAGATGGTAATGTAGGTCATACTTCTCTCTTTCTTGTTTACCATTCTTTTCTCAGTTTAGTATATCAGTCTTCATATTATTTAGGATTTTGCAAGTAAAAATCATATTCTGAGTCACTTCTTTACTACAACATTTCTAACTTAGAATTTTGACCCAATAATCACATTTATCTGTGCAAGTTACCTCAGTTTGCAAATTGCTTTATGTATCATCTCTATGATGTTGATAATTAAATATACAGACAGATCCTGATTTATGGTTTGGCTTCTAATTTTTTTTTCAACTTTGCAATGGTGCAAAAGCAATACACATCTGGTAGAAACCACACTCCAGATTTTGAATTTTGATTTTTCCCCTCTGGGCTGGTGACATGCAGTTCGATACTCTCATGTTGCTGGTCAGCCCCAGGGAGCACAGCTCCCAGTTGGCCAAGCAATCAAAAGGGTAAACAACACCGAGTGTACTCGGTTATCAGCGATTTTTGGGTACTGTGTGTTGAGTGAATTAGCATAAGTTAGGCTAACCTACTATTGTTGGTAAATTAGGTATATTAAATTCATCTTTGACAAACAATATTTTCAATTTACAACAGGTTTATAGGGACACAATCATCCTAAGTCATGGAGTATCTGTACCTCATTTGCCATAACCTGTAACTCAACTTCTAGTATTTTTCAGCAGGCATTATGCTGCTATATTTCCTACCGCATATCCATGTAGCAGCCCATTGCATGATACTAAGCTCATAACAGGCATTCAGTAAAACTGTTGCTTACTCATCACTTTCAATATTTAATCTATTTCATTTTTGCAACAATTATAATCAATAAAACTGATCCTCCATAATTATTTCCCAATAAGCTAGCTTCTCTCTCATTACCCAGTTTTACTAATAACAGACATGTTGAATTTGATATGTCTGTGCTCATCTCATATATGTTTGAACAGCCAATACCATGAGTTTTGGCATTAGACTTCCCAGATTTGACCAATGGTATCAGAATCAACTAGCTGTGTAAACCTGGCTAAGCCATTTAATTTCTCTATGCCTCAATTTCTGTATCTGTTAAATGGTATTCTTATAAAATAATAGTACCCACACCAGAAGACTGTTATGAGTTTTGTAATGCACGTAAAGAATATAGTAGAGTGTTTGATAAATTGTAGAAGTTTAATTACAGTTGTTATCTACATGATTTTTTCATTCTCTAACTTTGAAGAATTTCAAGTTCTGCTAAAAATTGTAGCCATGCTTCTGTTTTCTTCAACTAATGTTTATTAGGGTGGTAAAATTTCATAATATGCTTGAATATTCACATGGCTTTGGAAAATGATTTTGCAAATTTTGACTCAATTACATTTCATTGATTAGTATTTGGATAGAAAAGAGTTAAAGCAGCTTGTCTATGATCTATTCACTCTTTTTACAAGTCAATTTGATCCTACATGTTCACTTAGTACTAATATTTCAAAGAATTCAATTAGCCCTTAAAATTTTAAAGATCAGGATAAGTGCAATGAATCTTATTATTATTAATATCGCCAAATGGCAAATACTGTGGGAGTCTGACTGACAAATACAGCATATATTACTACATTTAAATTAAAACCACTGGTGTTCAGTTATCTTTTTATCAGAGCTTATCTTATCCTCAATCACACTTCAGTATATCCCCAATAATACCATAATCTTAAATTTTTTTGTTGTAGTGAGTGCTTTATTTCTAGGAAAAAGAGGAAAGATATTGCATATCAATATGATTGCTTCATTGCTATATGCCTGCAATTTCTAAACTTTTGAACATTAGCCTGCCTGGCATTCTATCATTATTATTCCCAACCAATACGCATACGACCACTCTAGGCCAATGTCTTTATCCCTAGCTTGTATCTAGTACTGAGCATCTTAGTCTATTTCCACTGCACAAGGTACATACCCGTAAGTCAGGCTACCTGATATAGTTTACTGTGCCCGCCACTTACCCTCCTCCTGTTCATCGTTTTGACTTTGTAATTGATCTTCTTTTTGCTATATTGTTAATGAGCTGTTAACATGTATAATCAGTAAAACCTTCCCCAAAATATCCCCATGGTTTTGACCTTTGTTTTTTCATTTATTCTCATTTTAACCTTGAAAACAGAGACTTTGTAAAAATGTGTGCTGGCCAGGCAGTAATGAACAGTCCTTGTTTTTGTGTATGTGCAGTTATGGCTTTTATCTCTTGATTATATAGCAAATTCTAAACAAAATAAGCTAGTGATACATTGATAGTATGAATAGCACATACAAATAATTTTTAAATGTGCTTTAAATTGACAGTAGAAATTGCTGCCAGAGCAAACCTTCATTAAAGTACCAAATAAAATTGGTTTGGATTTCATCCTACCCACTCTATATAGAAATACCAGTGAGCATCAAACATAGAAAGCATTAGAGAAGAAAAAAATAAAGGAGTAGTAACCAAAGGTTAGGTGTAATTTACCACTGGATAATCAGTTTCTGAAAGGAAACAAATTATTGTTCCCCAGTAAAAGGGTAAGTTGGAAAAAAGAAGAAAAAATATTACTAAAAATTTATTTCACTTTGTTTATGAGGCTGAATAATTTTTTTCCTATGCTTGAACCTGCATAGTAACTTAAAGATTATTTTTGAAGATCATATGTAACATCAAATATTTTTGACACTCATATAATTTCCTTATATATATTCTTAGTTTCCTTGCCACCTGCAGACATGCTTGGTAACCAAGGACACCCTGTTAAATAAACACGAGCCCAGCAAGGCAGTGAACATATTGAGAGATGGCAGGCTCAGTGGCGTGTTCTGATGCCTCATGCTTCATAATTTAATTTCATGTAGGAAAAGTGCCTGCCAAAAGGAAAATACTACATTTTCTATTTATAAAAGAAATGTAATGGGTAGATAAACACTAAGATACAGGATGCAAAGTAACAAAAATTCAAAGCAAAAACCAATTTGTGTAAAATGCTTAGGAAAATTTGAGTTTCCATATAACATGTATATGTGAAAATAAATATAGACTTACATATGTACATATACATTCAAATATTCATTCATAATGAGACTTGAAGCAAACTGAGAAGTAAATGGGAGGTGCCTAGCATATTGATCGTACTATTTCCATCTTAGGAAAGAAGAAACTGAGGCCCACCACTAGTTCCTTGAGGAACCTGAACGGAAACCTTCATCATGTGCCTCATACTTTCCCTCTGCATTATGTAATATCGTGGTGAATTACAGTATCATGTATATCATGGTGAATTACTTTAAAATGTATGCTGAACTAAATTAAACTTATACTGTTTTACGCACTTTATGATTCAAATGACCTTGAGCTTGGAGTGTATATTGATGAGTCCACAACAGAGCTATTCCAAAGCAAACTGCTGTTTTAAAAGCACTTGGGGCTGCAAGTTTATTTGCACACATTTGTAAAAAGACCAGCTTACATTTCTAAATCGGTACTGTTTCTGGTAAGTCAGATTATGTTTTCCTAAATTTTCTCTTTCCTTCAGGTTTATAGATTCTAAATGGTATACAGTGATCTACATGAAAAGTAAAGTAATATGTTTCCATTCCCTGAGTATACAAATTCAACAACAACATCAGGGCCGCAATTTTTAAGAGTTATTTTTATCTAAGTCAGAAAGCATTTTCTTCTTCTTCCTTACACCTTCATGTTAAATTACCAAGTTTTATTTCAATAACCTAAATATCTCCTAAAGACATTACTTCCGTCCATCACCGTGACCCACACCATTGCCTAGGCTTCCTCTGCATTGGAGCGTCAGCCTCTTAACTGGCGATATTTCCATTCATGCTGTCCTGGTCCAACGGCAGCCGCAGAGTGGATTCTCTACTTGGCAGCCACCGGTGATCTTTTGTTTAAAATACCTCAGTGGCTCTTTACCTCAAATAAAGTTTAGAAACTTTTAACATGGTTTACAAAACCCTTCATGACCTTTTTCTTGCCTAGTCCTCGATCTAATGAGGAAGGAAGGCCCTCCTCTGTCTCTATTCTAGCCACCCTGGTCTCCTTTCAGATGTTTAAATATGACAGGCTTCCTTTCCTGCGAGCCTGCTAACATTCAATACCCTGCACCAAACATTCTTCCTTCCCCATTTCTGGAATACTCCTGTATTTTTTTCCTGGCTGATGCCAACTCATCTTAAACATTTCCACTTTTCTGTCACTCTTATGCCTAAGTAGGTCCTCCAGTCATATATTTTCAGAACAGGTGGTGTTTCCTCTTTTGTAGGAGTGATCACACTTGTAATTATTTTTGATATTTCTATTTTGTTCCTAATTCTGTGATCTCACAGTATAGCATATGGTAGTATTCAATAAATATTTGTTGAATACATTTATTGCCATATAAGAATTAGAGTAATTTCAATATTTTTGTCATTTTAAAGATTACTCTTTTAGCTATCAACATCTCTCAAGATATCTCTTTTTGATATATTTATCAAAATGTTTCAATATGAGAAATATATTAGTACTAAAATAATTGAGATCTTCCCACAAATATTTTTATATTACAGTTTCCCACATTTGGTATTGAAAATAATTACCACAAAGGATTTAACAAGAAATGATCAGTTAAGGCAATGTGGAAGTATTTGATTTAAGGGTCGATCAAATTTTTTTTTTTATTGAAGGATCTATCAAATCTTGATTAGCTTACCTATGTAGAATAATACATAGAAAATGTCACTGTTTTTATATGTAATCATATATTTTGAGTGTAACATTTTTCTCAGTTTTATTTTTAATCATTGAACAAAAGATGTAAGCATATTCTTTCTAAAACTCAGCTGATTGTGTCAGACCCTAAAACTCAAAAGAATTTTCAGCATCATTCATTTAGAAGATGAAAGAAAATAAATTCCTTTCCTCAATCTCTTTCCACTCCAAACTATTCTCTCCATGTGTTCTGTGAACTCTAGTAGTTTAATCCATCTTTGTCACTGTCCACATTTCATCCCAATAGACATGTCAGCTACAGGAGTCCTCCCACTGGAAACATGTTCTTCTCCATAGCTCTACACATCTCAAACCTGTTCATTTCCATTATTTGCATTGAGATGTTATCACTTCCATGTAATTTTTTTTCTAACCTATTTTCTCTGTTTTGGGTCAGGTTCCCCAGCAAACAGCTTGAAATGGAGATTTGTGTGTGTGTGTAGGGGGGTTACTTGAAGTGCTCTGAGAAAAGCACCTGCAGGGGAGTGAGAAAAGAGGGATCGGACAGAGGGAGGGGAGAAATGCAATGCAAATACAACAGCAGCTCAGGCGATCCCACTGGCCAGTCTCTGGTTACTTTCCAAATGGAGGCAAGGGGCTGTGACCCTTCTAGTTTTGTACTGACCAGTCATTGGATATGTGCTTTTCCAGTAAGGAGGTAGAGCAGCTCCCTTCTGCCCCGGACAGTTCCCGGTCGGAGGTTCAGCTGTGCGCCCTCCTGAGAAGGAATGCCGCAGCTGTGGAGTGGCCTCTGAGTGCATGCCACTGCACACTGCGCTATGCCCTTTTCTAAGGTTCCGCAGGACCTTATTTTTGACCACATTTGGGCCTTTGTTGTCTCTCCTTAGAGTATTACTTTTTGTATACTTAGCCGATATTTACTACTAGGCTCTAAATTCCTTTTCAGGTAATCACATATGCGAGCTTGAATAACACATTCCACACGCTAGGCATTTGATAAATATGTGTTAAGAGAGTGATGAACACATGAGTGAACAAAGAGTACTCTTGGGAACCATTTCAATATTATCAGCAATTAAAAACAGAAAATGATTGCCATTTAATCATAGAATAAGTTTATAAATAAAAGTAAGATAGCCATGTTGCATGGTGTACTATAATACTCTTCCACAATCTGTAAGAAAGATGGCAGACCTGCATGGATTAAACAGACATCAAAATATCCCAGAAAAGTGGTTTTCAAATTGTGGTTTTGAGATGCTATTATGGTGGTAACCATGGAGATCCCTTCCTTCTCTCGTCCAGAGCTTTCAGCTTTTACCACTTTTATTTATTTAATTTAAAAGATGTAAATGCTTGTTGTATGGTGTGTACAATAACATCATCAAATTAAAATTATATAATATGAAAACTCCTTACTGCAATACAAATTATAATTAAATGTAGCTTCTCATATTAAACCAGAGAATGCATATGTGTACAAATAAACTTTTTGCCACAAGAGCTTTTAAAAATGTAATCAGTGCCTTTGAAATACAGGGTCTGGCAGAAGTAAGGCCTGCTTGAGTGTGGTTAGTAGGGTAATAATATGGGTGTAATAATTTATAGTTTTAATTTGAACATTTCACCTAAAATGCCATATGGTGTGCTTGAGTGTGATATTGTTATGTTATAGAATTACATGCTTATGACTTTGTAATAAAAAGGGGGTGTTATTTGTGCCGGACCCTGCAGCTGTCTCGCAGCCTCATCAATGGACACTCCAACTTCAGAGCATTTGGAAAAGCTCTGAGCCATGTTAGAACCAAGGCACTGCTTATATAATATCAACACTAGAGTTATACCTCCATCTCTCGGTTCACGTATATTTTCTTTAGCCAAATATTTTTGACAGTAGTGAAGTGTTTACTTCTGCCACGAACAATAAAAAGGGAAAATGGTATGGTACACAGAACTGGAAGCCAGAAAACTTGGCATTGAAATCTAATTTGCTGTTTCTCATGATAAGTCATTTAATTTTTCTGAGGTTCAGTTTTCTCTACCTTACAATTGGGGGAAATAAATAGGATTAATCTTACTTTACCTTGCTACTCTAAAATTGTGTAAGTTGCTAATAAACAGAGAAAGCTAAGTATAAAATATAGTAAAACAAAAATAGAATATACATTTACAGAATTTTTAAAAAATCTCTTTTCAAATAAAACCCATAATATACCTAATAGCAAAACGCCTGTGGCATTTTTATTAAACCAAGATGCTCTTTATCACCAAATTATATAAGTTTATAAGTGGAGGCTAAAGCAATTAGCAAAAAAAAAAATTATTTTCTTATTTTTGAAAATTTCCTCTATCATTAATTTAGGAAAATGTTTACCTATTAGAATAAAGGGGCAGAGTTGACCTAGAACCTAATCATTTCCACTCACTCATTTCTAATCCTGCTGTAGCTGTGCAACCAGCCTCCTAAAGGGACCACACTGGAGTACTCTGACCGGGATAAAGGCTCTGGCAAAGTCTTATCTCAGATACAAAACTCTAAGCATATGGCTGACTGCTATTAGAAAGTCTAACACAAAACCATGACCCACAATACCAACTTCAAAAGAAAGACTGACATCTGCTATCTGTATAACGCATACAGATGAAAGGCTCTGGTGCCAAAAAAAAAAAGGCACTTTATTAAAATTATTTATAGGAGACCATTCTGCGTGGCATGGGCCCAGCTCCCACTCGGAAATGCCAGTGGAAAGCGAGGTCCGGTACACAGGACCCACACCCATGGATAGGTTCTCCCGTGGGAAATCAGGCCTGCAGTGTACCTAGGCCACTTTGAGATTTGATTTTTGCTAAAAATCCCTCATCCTGAATTGAGGCAGCAAGTGTTTACTGCATATCTTTAAAGTAACTTCCTAAAATCTATGCTAAACCTCCCAAGGATGAGTGTAACCAGTTCAACCACTTTTCCCTTTAGATTTGCAAATATCCTTCTTTTTGATGTCATTAGCAACATCCTCTCCTTTGTTTTCTGTAAAAGGTAACCACCTAAAGTGAACCCATGCATAGTAAATGAGGACCATCCCCAATGTAATGTGCCCAGAAAACCAATAAAAGCCTGTCAAGGCAAGGGTCCCCTTGAGAGAGTGGCCTTGCGGTCCTTTTTTCTCCACAGGGTTCAGTAGTCCCTGAGAATTTGTCTCATCTCAGCCACAGTGCCCAGCCACGTCAATTATTCTACTGTATATGTTGTAAATTGGCACAGCATTTTTATTTAAAGTGTGAAAAAAGTGAAATACTTTACTAAGACAGTTGAACCCAGGTTAGAAAATTTTTGTGGATCCAAATAATGATTTTAAGGATTTCTGTCTGTTGATGGCAATGGTAGCAGCTGACTGGCCTGAAGGCTGCCCGTAATAGGGAGCAAGTGCAACGCCACGTGCAGACTAGCGGAACACACAGCACTGATCACCAGAGCTTCAGAGCAAGTGAACAGCTTTTCCCTCACTGTCAAAAAGTCATCATCAGCCAAGGCATGTGGCGCTTCTTCAAGCATATCTTTGGTAACCGCCGTGCCAGACTGACCTCTAAGATTTTCAAAAGTTATAATTAGAGCTGTTGTTTCACTCTTAGATAAAATAAGATTCTTGTAGTAAAAATATATATGTCACCCCAGGGGTCAGTAAAAGACAGACTGTGTTCATGTTTCTCAGGTGTTTTGCCTCTTCAACATCGATTGCTTCAACTTTGAAGATCTTACTTTTGCATGGGCTTCTGCTAAGCCAATTAATGATTCCAGTTGTCAAGTAAATGCAGCTAATACTGATAATATGTACATACATTTTCATGAGAGCCTGGCTGACGTCCCGGCTCAGCCAAGGCATGACTGTGCTGTGACTGTGAGTGATGGAGTCCCTCATCACTGCCATGTCCATGAATTCTTCCTCCACCTGCTCCTGGCCTTGGCAGCACAGAGTCACAAGGTAGTGAGTAAACCAAAAACCTCTCATGGGCTTCAAAATGAGGGTCTAGTGTGAGGAAGATCAAATCAAACCTTGATAATTAACATGTGTGGTAGTTGAATATTATCATTTTGTGTTTTATTTTCTTTTTAATTTTCAACAGCAATCATCAGTTTGTTCTCTGTATTTATGAGTTTGTTTCTGTTTTGTTTGTTCATTTCTTTTCTTTTTTAGATTCCACATGTAAGTGAAATCAAATGGTTTTTGTCTCTGTCTGACTTATTTCACTTAGCATAATACCTCCTAGGTTCATCCATGTTGTTGCAAATGATAAGGTTTCATTCTTCTATATGGCCAAGTATGTGCACCACCTCTTTCCTTTTTATGTTATATGTCACCTCTTCTTTATCCATTCATCTTTTGATCAGAGCATCTAATTTATTTACCTTTATTTATTTATATTTAAGTAAGTCGTCACTGCCATTTTATTGTTTTCTGATTGTTCTGCAGTTCATCTGTTTTCTTCTGATTCTGTCGCTCTCTTTTTATGTATGCTGATGGATGTCTGTAGTGTTGTGTTTGCATTCCTTTCTCTTTTTTTTATTTCTTACATTTCTCTCTCTCTCTCTCTCTCTGTTTGTGGTTACCAGATGCTTCATATATACCAAGCTGTGTTTATAGCAGCCTATTTTACATTGATGGACACTTAAGTCTGAAAATATTCTAAAATCATTACCATTTTTACTGACCCTCCACATTGATGTTTTTGTATTTTTTTACTTCTTTTGTATGTGTGTATTCCTCAATTTACTGTTGTTACACATGATCTTCATTCTCTTGCCTTTTAACCATTGCACTAGCTTTAGTGTTGGTATATCTACTGCTTTGGTTTGCCTTTATCAGTGAGAATTTTTCTCTTTCTGATATTTTCTTAACATTTTTTACTTATTTTTCTTTTTCTTAAAGAAGCTGCTTTAACATTGTTTGTTATACTGGTTTGGCGGTGATGAACTTCTGGTTTTTCTTGTCTAGGAATCTCTATATATCTCCTTTGATCTTAAATGATAACCTTGCTGCGTAGAGCAATCTTGCTTGTAGGTCCTTGCTTTTCATCACTTTGAACACTTTCCGCCAGTCCCTCCTGGCCTGAAATTTGTTGAGAAGTTTCTGTTGAGAAGTCAGCTGACAGTCTTATGAGAGCTCCCCTGTAGGTTACTAACTTTTTTTCTCCTGCCGCCTTTAAGTTTCTCTCTTTGTCTTTAACCTTTGGATTTTAATTATGATGTGTCTAAGTGTGGACCTCTTTGGGCTTATCTCTGTGCTTCCTGGACTTATATGTTTATTTCTTTCCCAGATTAGGGAAGTTTTCAGTCATTATTTCTTCAGATAGAGTTTTTATCCCTTGCTCTCACTTTCTCTTTCTGGTACCACTACCATGCAAACGATGTTATGCTTCATGTTGTCCCAGAGGTTCCTTAAACTGCCCTCTTTTTTTTTTATTCTTTATTTTTCTTTTTGCTGTTCTGATTGTGTGTGTTCTGCTACCTTATCTCCGAAGAGCTGATTTAATCTTCTGCTTCATTTAATCTGATATTGATTCCATGTAATGCAGTCTTCATTTCAGTTATTGTATTCTTCATTTCTTACTTGTTCTTTTTTATGTTTTCTATCTCCTTTTTTGTTTCCTCTCTTTGTTGAAGTTTTCACTGAGATCATCTCTTCTTCCCCTGAGTTAATTGAGCATCCTTATAACCAGTGTGTGACTCTGCATCTGCTAGATTGTTAGCCTTCATTTTGTTTAGTTCTTTTTCTAAAGTTTTGCACTCTTATTTTATTTGGGATATGTTTCTTTGTCTCCTTATTTTGGCTGCCTCTCTGTGTTTGTTTTTATGCATTAGGTACATCAGCTATGTCTTCCAGGGTTGGCAGAGTAGGCTTATATAGGAGGAGTCCTATGTGGCCTAATGGAACAGTCTTCCCCTGTTCACCTATGAGCTGGTAGCTCCATCAATATACCTTGTGTGGGTTGTGCATACTCTCCTTTTGTAGATGATCCTTGATTATTGTTGGCGTGTCAGTGGGTGGGATTGACCCTCAGGTTAACTGGCTATGAGGACTGGCTATGACTTCAACAGACGAGCTGTTGTTCAGAGACTGACCCACAGAGTAGGATTCACTTCAGCAGGACTCTGGTGCCTGCCAAATTCACCCTTTAGGTGTGTTTTTTTGTGGCACTAATTGGGTGGTGCTCTAGTGTGGCCTGAAACTGGCCACCAGGAGTGTTCATTTTGGGGCCTCCTGGGAGGGATTCTGATGTAGGCCAAGCTCAGCCGCTGCCTGTGGCCAGCCCTGGGCACCCGGTCAGAGCGACACAGTGCGGTTGGCAGCTGCCTGCCCGGGGCTCAGAGGAGCCCGGGAGTGGCTCTGCTGTGGACTGAGGTTGGCTGCCACTAGTGCCAGGACTGGCCTCACTCAGCAAGAGGTACAGCGCACCTGGAGACAAGCTGCTGCTTGATTTTCTTTTTTAGATTCCACATGTAAGCGAAATCATATTTGTGGTTTGGGGTTTGTGAACCTTTAAGATGGTTTGAGGAAAGTCCATAGCATGATCTCAGGTTAGCCACTTGTGCAGGTTAGTCTCTGAAAGAGGTTTGGACTTGGATTCATGATAGTGTGCACACACATGCATACACCAACATACTCAAAACTCTGTGAAAGTGTATAAGTAAATGAAATGAAATATGTATGAAGAAACTTAAATCTTTACTGAGGACTATAAAGATTGTAACAGGGTGCAGCCAAGAGGTGGGCCCAAATAGGGATTTGTAATGGGGTCCAGAACTCAAGGTGTCCAGGAAATATTAGAAAGACATATATAGGATGTCCTCACCCCCACAAGTCTGAACTTGGGGGAACGGGACTCCTGGAGCAGGGTCATTCAGAGCTGTTCTGTACAGCAGCAGCTTTGCAGCTAACCTCTGGTGTGGTCATTTAGCATATCTATAACATTTAACTGGTTTCATAGATATGTTAAATAGCTGTGGCCATGCTTTGAGCCAGGGGGTTGGAAGTGACTTGTGCCCAAGATGTAACTGGGAAGGGGGAGGAACACACAGCTTTTGGCAAGAGGGGAGAACCTCAGAGCTTTGGGGCTCCCTTTGCCACGCAGTTTAGGAAGCTGAGAAGCAAGACGTAGCAGCGATGCGGAGCTCTCTCTTAGCAGTTGGGAAGAATGCAGGAGAGACGCTGCGGGAAGGAAAGTCAGGGCATGCGGCTTGGGCAGAGGGCAGGACTACGCAGCTTTGGGGTTGCTCCTTTTGCCACATGGCCTAGGAAGTAGGAGAGACTTTGCCTGGAAGAAAAGGGGGGAAAGGACTCTTGCTGGTGGGCCATGAGAAGGTGCCACATGGTTTTGGATTAACTGGAGATTGTGGTGGCAACACAGCTGATGGTGCCGGAACCGAGGGGTTGCCTGAATCATTCTTTTCCTGAGATACAGTACTCTAGACTGGGCAGAGGGAAAAGGAAGGACTGCGTGCATTTGTGGGTATTCCAAAGAACTTTAGTATCTTAAAGAGACATTAAGTCATTATTCCAAGCCTGCATAACTTGTAAATAAATAATTCCTTTCCCTTTCGCCAGTCTCTGGCATTGAGAGATGTTTTTCCTTTGGCAGCGAGCATAACAAACTTAGTATGGGGTGGGGTGGGGACCCCAGGAGCACAAAGGGAGGTCCTTTTGGTAACAGTATATCGTTGGGTGCCCCCGCCCTGTTCTGTAACAAGATCACTATGTGGATAGATACTATGTTCATGGATGGGAAGACCCAATATCTTGAAAATCATTGTCTTCAAAATATTCTATAAAATCCATATAAGTAACAATGGCTTGGGGGAACTGAGGATATCTGGAAGAAATATACATTTGAGACTTAACCTGTAATTTTTGAAAACAGAAGAGAAATGTGGAGACACCTGTTCCACCAATTCAAAACATCAATTATAAAGCTTCAACACAAGACTGCCTTGGAAACCGTTACCTCCCTCTTTACTGGACACTTACAGTATTCATGGCAACGGCAGTGCTTTTCAACTCTTTTTCCTCATCTTCCCAGTTAGAATATAAATAATGAAAGGACAGATATTAGTTCTTTAAGTTCTTTGCCTTCTTGCAGCAGCACACAGGCTTTGTAAAATATGTATAGCATGACCTTAAGTTGGGCAGTCAGTGGGAATGGTTACTTGAATGTAATTAAGAATTTTATCACCATAAAGAGCCTGGCTCCATTCACGAGGTTTGGTGCGGGCTTCTTTCCAAGCTTTGCGCTCCCTTTCCCGGTCACTCCACGACTGGACAAGCCGATAAAGAACACTCATCCTGAACCTCCTTCTTGACACCCACAGGGAATTTAAGCCTCATCAATCTCCAGACCACGTAAATGGAAACTTTTTCTCGCTCCAGCCCCTAGCCATTGTAAAGGCCCAGCCCATTCCCTTTGCTTGGCCCAAGTCGGACTGGGCCTCCTGGGGCCGGCGCTGCTCTTCCCCGGAGTCCCTGTGTGAGCCGCACATTGTCTCTCAGAGTTTCTTTGTGTGGAGTATTACCAGCCTCGATACTTGAATGGGATGACCAAAATGCTCATATGAGGTGAAGCAGTATAACTGGGGGAAAGCCATATTTTAAGGTCATTTTGAAATGTGAGACAAAAAATAAGAAATTGAACATATGCGATCATATGTATAATTCAAACTTAAGTTTCTGAATACATAGAATGGATATATTCCTCTAAAAAGTGTCACGGGGCTAAGAGCTCACAGGGACAAACACGCAAATATACCTCTAAAATAAAGTTTCATAATTATTGTATTATATCATTGTTTTGATTATAAATTTTGTAACAGAAACATTTTATATATTGAATAGTTCCAGGAGAAACACCTCATTTATAGGTGTCTTTCTTTTCCTCCTACTGGTACTCACTAAATACGTGTCACCTAAGCCACCTCCCGAACTTTTATTCTGTCTTTGAGACAGCTTCAGGAAAATGAATATATTCAAGTTCTGCATCCTCGCCAAACCATGAATTAATAAATTGGTAGGAACAGAGTCATGTTCAACAACCTCTCTTGGATCCATCACCTGCCAATTCTCTGCATAGATAGGGAAATTTTGGCAACATTTTGAGTTTAAATTTGACTTACACATTTTCAGTTTAAAAAATAGTTATCTGCCAATATATTTTATACATTTAATTCTCAAGCACTTCTGTTGATAAGAACCTACTAAATTCTCATTAAAGTGATTCTTTTTCCAAGGGGAAGCAGTTCCAAGAGAAAGATACAGGCTAATCTCCAAAACATTTCTTTCTTCCACTTGCTGGTTTTTGTACTTCTAGTTCACTTCTCATGCTAAAGTTTTATATTTGTCTCCGAATTTTTAAAATACATTCATATTTCATTTGACTAGCTTTTTCTCTTTTTGTTTCAGGAAAGGCAAACACATGAAGAAGGAGAAAAGATAGGTAAAATAAAGAACATAAGCTCCCAATGGCTGTCTCCGCTGTGTAAAGGTACAGGAGCAATTTGTTTGTTTTATTAATCATTTCATTTCAAATCTAAGAAGCTGTGCGAGACAAATGGAAAATGCCAGCAAGGATGACATGACAAAGAGGCTAATAAACTGCAGAACGCTCATACTATTGAGAGGAGCTGAACAACATAAACTGCCTCCTGGGAATGGAACAGGTAGCTAAGCCAAGGCAGGTCACAGCCAGGCTAAACACCACACTGACAGCGAAGACAAATAATGCCATCAGATACCAAAGAGTTTACAAATGCTGCAAATTATTAACTGCTTATGAATTATGTCTGTATTATAACATAAATTAAAGGTCATCCCATCTGAGACCTTAACCATGTACGCCCCCCCACCACCGAATGAAAACACAGCGAACCCTGGTGCTCAGGCTCTGTTTTTTTTCTGTTGATGGTGCCGTGTAAAGAAAAAAAATTTACACTTTGTGACAGGCACCAAACTAATTTAAACATCCCCAGCTCTAATGATATAACCAAAGCAATTAAAAATATTTCAACCATTAACCTTTTATCTGTGTAAAATTTATGTTACCAAATAAAAAAGGGCTCCCTGCTTTGTATATGTGTGACTTCATGACCTTTTACTTTCAACATTTCGTTTTTCCAACACACTGTTTTGTGCTTTGAATAGGCAGCATATGAGAAGGAAAATCCTTCTAAAAGATAATCATCAAAAAATGATCCATTGTGCCTGGTTGGTGTAGCTCAGTGGATTGAGCATGGGCTGGGAACCAAAGGGTCCCGGTTAGATTCCCAGTCAGGGCACATGCCTGGGTTGCGGGCCAGGTCCCTGTGAGGGCCATGTGAGAGGCAACCATTCATTGCTGTTTCTCTCCCTCTCTTTCTCCCTCCCTTCCCCTCTCTCTAAAAATAAATAAAGAAATAAATAAAAGATAATCCATTGTATCTTCTTACAGAAAACTAGGAGGAGTGATGTGATAGTCAGAAGTTACCTTCTTGATGGTCTCCAGCATGGAACGCCCTCCCTGCCAGGGCTTGGAGTTCTTCCTGATGCATGACAGACTCGCCATGCTATGCCACTTCCGGTCCTCCAGCTTCTTATGGAAAGCGTTAGCAAGCAGAAGCACCGTGTCGTATATGTAAAGGTTTGAAATCTGAAAAAGACATGCACAGTAATTAGAATCACCAACACCATCCATCAAGAGCATGAAGAAACTCATCAGCTCAGCTGCCTCCATTCATGTCATAGATGGCTGATTGGCCTGGTTATGTATTAAGCAGAAGGGGTTTTTGTTGTTGTTTTTTCATTTCTTAGGCTATTTTGCCATTGAGAATGAAGTCTTGTCTGACTGTATGCTTTGATTGCTTTTTCAGCTTCTTTAGGTGTGAAAGAGAAGTTTCGACAGAGGCAAAGCTGTTCATGTCAGACCTTAGAAAATCACTGGCCCATATTTCATTCTGAGGAGGTAAAGATCTAAGGGCTTAAGACTGGGAGGACAAACTGAATAATACATTTTCTGAGTATGTCAAATTTTTGCATTCTGGTTATTCAGATGGAGAAATATCAACTCAATCTTATATACAAGATGAGTGTTACAGGTATATAAAAAAGGAAGCATCTATCTGTGTGAACATTTGTGTCTATGAGGATTCAGTAATGAAAGATGAGGGGAAACGGCCCCATTCATAAACATTGCATTGATCAAGAATCTACACAAAATTATGCAGGTATACACATGCACTGAAATTCATTATCATAACACATACCATAAACTATTAACTTTGTGAATATGTGTTTATACTAAAGCTTTCTTTTTCTATGGCAACTATATTATTATCTTCCTTCTATGTACATTGAAAGAGAAATTATAAAAATATTTGCTAAAAGCTATTGCACTCTTACAGCTAACTTTTGCCAGCGCTGCTATCTGTACCATCAACTACTGAAGGTGTTTATTTTTCAAATAAATTAGAAATTATTAAGATAAGATAATAGATAACATAATCACCAAGAGATATCCAATGTCAATAAAAGCTGTTAAATATTATAACCTCTCTGAAGAAAAAATCAAACATAAAATAAAAATGAGACATCAATATAACTGTGAAAATTAAATCTATCTTAAAGCATTTAAATTCTCTCAGAAACATTGAAGTGTCTTAGCACTTTTTTTTTCACGAAAACAAAGGGGATGGTCTATTGATTGCTCTTTGCTTATAATCATGAAGGAATCTTACGAAATTGTATACCCCCATCACAGAATAGTATTAAGTTCAATTATTAGAACAATGAGAGTTTGATGATATTGAACAACTGTTAATAAGCATTTCCTAACAGTGTCTTGTGAGTTTTCCTTCATTAAAGATTGAGTAAATCTTTAATCATTTGTGTTTTTAAGTGTTAGTTTATATGGATAATACTTATGGAATGTAGTCCTTTATTTAAAGAGATACTGAATACTCTTTTGCACTGTGTGAAATACTAGTTTGTTCTTTATAAGGAAATACGAGGGGAGGCGATACGCGCCCCCCCAGTCTGACACCCCCCCTGCCCCTCCCCCTGCTGGATAATTACTAGACTGGGAGCAGGGAGGGGAGGGTATGGGAAGGGCTTTGGCAAAAATCTGTAGTAAATGGAGAATGAGACTTGAAGTTAGATGTAGTTGATGAATCAAAATTTAGTCTGAATTAGACTGTGAAGATCCGAAAGGAAACCCTAGAAGAACTGAAGGATGAATAGGCAGGATCCCAAAATCCAGGACAAATCTTTTGAGGATCTCTCAATAATTTTCAATAATCTGGCTTCTCCTAACCTCTCCTAGCTCCATGCCTCAAATTTGTTTGCTGTAATCTCTCTAGTTTTAATTCGCTTCTTCCTCTGATTGATTGCTTCAAGCATGTGTATGAGATTATAGTGGAAGCATCCTTTGATGTCTTTTTATTTTTCTCCAACTAGTTAATTTTCTCTAAAACTTAATTCCTAGGCATTGAGGTAGGTGAATTTCACCCTAACAACTATCACAACACTCCCCACTCCGGGGCTAATTGGGCAGCTTTTTAAATCTCCTATAACACTCAGTGCATATCTCTATTGAAACATATAATGCTAAGATTTTTTTTTAATATCTGCGTTTAACACTAGAATATGAGTTCCTTCTGGACAGGAGCTCATATTGTATATATTTTTCCTCTTTTTACTTCCATTTCTCTGATTCTTTATTTCCTATTGACTTAGCCTGGAATTTAGTAAATAATGTTTTTTGATAAACAGGTGTTAAAAGAATGGGAAAAAAAGAATGGGAAAAAAAGAATGTCAAGTTTAACCTCAGATAGGTTTGACGGAAGTTAAGAAGTAAGAAACTTAACACCTTACATGTCTGTGCTACAGTTGCTTTTGCGCACCTGGAGGCATGCACTTTGAGCATCCGTGCTGGTTTTAAAGGTGAGTGCTTGCTACTCAATATGTGATAGGTGCTATCATCAAATGACTGCCTCTGCTCGTTTGCCCACGTTCCAAATGGCAGGACCAAAAGAGGGTGATGATATTCTCTGAGCTTTTAATTACCCCTTCTTTCTTAGGTGAGTGTATATTCTCTTTGAGGTTCAAGTTCTTTCCTATGTCGCACTTTACAGCCCCTTTCAGCCATCATCCCTGACATCTTGGTCATTCATGAGGTCTTTGACTTCTCCCTCACAATGATCCCAAACTACCTCCTAGCATTTAAAAGATCTTTGATGATCTTTTACTATAGATGATCTTTACTTCTCTTCTGACTACAACCAATATAAGTGACTGTTCTTTAGACACAAACACATACCTCCTCTAATATCTTTTTTAATCCTCATTCAATAATATGTTTATTGATTTTAGAGAGAGAGATGGAGGGGGAGAGAGAGAGAGAAACATCAATGTGAGAGAAGCATGGATAGGTTGCCTCCCATATGTGCTCTGACCATGGATGAAGCCCACAAGCTAGGTATGTGCTCTGAGCGAGAATCGAACCTGCAGCCTTTTGGTGTACAGGACAACCAACTGAACCATCCCACCAGGGTTCTAATACTTGTATCTTTAGCAGCAGTGTCTTGCAAGCTGACCAATCATTTTTTTTCACCTTACTGTCACTACACTTGTTTTGTGAGCTCAGTGAATCACCAGCACCCACCTGGTCTACATGACAACCTTTCAGAATTGGACACCATCTGTTACTTGCTCTGAAATATCTTCTTAAATCGTTCATCGTCTGGTATAATTTCTAGTCTGTTCATCTCAGCTCTTTTCCTCTTTCCTTTTGTTCCATTTCAATGTTTCTGTTCAAAGTTTAATACTCAGAACTGACACATTATCACAGATATGATCTGACTAAGACAGGAATGAGGTCTATTTCTCTTTATCTTAGCAAAATGCTTCTGACATAGAGACCAAGATTACATTAGAAAGATTTGGAGCACATATGACTTGTGCTATGCTCATACCAAATCTAACTTCATCTTAACAGCCTTAAACAAGCTGTCAAACAAGGTCTCATCCACCTAGACTTCCTATCATTGATTTTGAACCTATGCTTGATATCTGTGAAATTTCAACTTTTAGGCTTATTATTCAGTATAAATTAACACCTTGGATCTTGATTATATAATACAACATAAGTTTTCTCTTCTAGCTTTATGTCATTTACAAATTTGATCGGCATATTTTATTCATCTTTATTCACGTAGTGATAAACATTTAAAAAATATTAGGACCAAGAATACAATATCCTGGATGACCATAGTGAGTTCCTTGCACTTCAAGTGTGGACTACTGATCAGTGTGGTTCAAGTGTTCCTCCAATTCCACACTTCTCTAACTGAGGGTAATAAAAGCCTTGGTGATAACTTGTAGAGGAACAGGAAGTATTCAAAGCTACAGAATCTATCAGAACCATGTCCGAGGCATATAAATTTGGCTTGAATATTTGGGAAAAAAAGCAGCTAAGTAATTTAGCTGGTAAATCATTTGAAATAACTCATGTGTTATAACTTTTAAAGATAATAATGAGATTTTAACATATTTTGAACTCTTGAAAAAAAACTGAGGCCAAAGTGTTTACTATGTTGTTTTTAGGAGTCTTTTGGTCAAAATGTTTGACTGACATTAATCTATCTAGATTTTTTAATGTCTTTCCATAAGGATTTTATAAGAAAATTTATCACACTACATAAAAATCATTATATAATAAATTTATGACATTATCACAACCTAAAAATATATTAAATAGGAATTAGTTTGGCAGTGCTTATTGTTTGGCAAGGCTTACTGTCTAATTCAATGTTCCCTAAATAATATATGTAATAATATATTCTATAAATGATGTAGATATTAATTTTAGTATATTAAACTCTGATTATCAGGACCTTTTGCCTCCTGTTTAAAATTTGGGACATTATACAATTGTCTTCTTGTACTTGAATTCTCTTCCCAAGTAGTTCTCTAGCATTTCTAAATTATAATATTGTGATCATATCCACTTGTCTATCTGTTTTTCTCAGCAATTATTTTTGAAGCCTTATCTCCAAACCACTGTTTTTTCTAAAACAGTCATTGCTTTTTTAAAACAAATTTTATTTTAACCTTCCAAATTGAAGACAATTTTTCTTAGGTAGAAAAAATAAAAGCAAAAAGATTTAAATATTTCTATTTTCTCTCCATTAGCAACCAAGCTAAGCTTAGTTTCACCAAGCATTAATCCCCTTTCCTTTTTGTTTTATATATTGCTAGAAACTCTGTTTCTAGCTAAAGGTGTCTTTAACATTTATTTTGCAACATCAGCTAATCCTTGAGTTCATTTTTTCTGACATTAATTTAAAGAGTTAGGAAACTAGTATTTGATTCTTTCTAATCCCACTTTTTTCCCACGTATATTAAAATATGTAACAGCCAAGAGATTTCTACACAGGCCCATTGCAACTTATTCTCCTCTGTTGCATTGCTTATTGTAATTTTGTGTTGGGTTTTTATTTTTAGAGCTGACTTGAGTCATATTATCAAATCTTTACTTTTTCTGAGTTACTCTTTATTGTACCCAGCTGATGGAAAGTGTCGGTGATCATATTTAGCTGCATTGTTTTATTCATGGGCTCCAAGATGAGAGGGTTACCGTATTTTTCAGACTATAAGACGCACTTCCCCCCCAAATCTAGGCGGAAAATGGGAGTGCGTCTTATAGTCCGAATGTAGCTTACCTGGCTCATATTTTTTTTCCTATTTTCCACCTCCAAAACCTAGGTGCATCTTATGATCTGATATGTCTTATAGTCCAAAAAATGCTGTACTTCTCTCCTAAGTGCCCACTCCCAGATTTTCGGTATTTTTCTTGTTGCTTTCTTTAACTTTAGTGAGCTAACATTTTCACCAAGGCAACCTTCATACCCAATGCTCTGTGTTTAGTGGAATATTTTAAATTCAAGTTGTTTTTTTATATATTAAATATTTAGTCAAACTTTATTACACATAAAAAGGAAGTTAATATGTAATAAAGCTTCAAAGAAAAAGCAATGGTCTTGATTTCCTTCACCTGTGGGTTTGAGGGGAGTAAGGTGAAGGTGTGGGGTAGAGGGGCGGTGCTTTGTCTCATCCTTAATTCATCAGACAAGTCTGGGAATATAAACATAAGTCAAATATTTGTTTCCTTGATTTGAGGAAATCTTTAATATTTCAAAAGTTTTGAATCAAAATTCTTTTATGTTTTTCTACTTCTAAAATTCTATCTCTTCAACACAAAATTCTTTTATGTTTTTCTACTTCTAAAATTCTATCACTTCCATGTTAATTATACTCAAGACCAATTAATATGGAAAGCTGGATCATTATAAGTATATTAATAAGATTAGCATTAAGATTTAAACAGGTCTTATTTAAGCTTCAGAGTAACTTATTTTGACCATTGCTTTCTCTTTAATTACATTCAAATCCACAAATATTCACAAAGGTGCAAAAGCACTATGATAGGTATGACTAAGAAAATAAAGATAGACTAGTACTTTATGGGAGTTTATGATGCCAGGTCCTAGAGGGAACCTTTAAAAGAGCTTAAAATCTAGTAGGAAACAGAAAGTTCTATGGACAACGATTGCTGAGTCAGTTGCCTGGTAATTAGGTGCTGCTCATTATGATGGTAATACGTTATAAGAAATAGTTGGATACTTAGTAACTCATCTAAAAAATTAATCCAAAAATAACTAAAGAGGGGGAGACTATGGATTTATCATTAGAAAGAAGAAGTGATTTTGCAAAATTACCTTATATATCTAGTATTATTGGGGATGAACTAGTTCTAACAGGGGTTATCCTTCCAATGAACTAGTTATAATAGGATTATCTTTCAAACTGAATTATCTCTAAACGCTAAAACATTTTTAATATTAAACATTTTAAGGCATAGTTTTCTGAAATATATATATTTTTCTGACTCCTGAAATTGACCATGACTTTAATCTTTGTTAGAATCGCAGGGACACTGTTAAAATACTAACTAACATGCTTACAGCGAGATTGCTACTGTGATACCCTTGCAACTGTGTCATGACACAGAGTTGTTTTCACCAGAAGATTCCTTCACTGAAAAGATATTTGAATTAGGTTACCTGATTGATTTCTTTTCTCCTGTCTCCTGCTTTGCTAGAAAGTGCTCCTTATGACTCCCTCCCTGCTGTCCCCATGTCTGCCTTTTGTAACATCCCCTTCACACTGACATATTGAGATCTCCTGTGCAACAAAAATAAAACCAATAGGTCTGATAAGATTTATTTTAAGAGAAAGAAATAGGCTCTGGGAGAGTATTTAAAGGGCATTTTTATGAGCAAGGACTTGGAATTTTTTGTTTGGTGCTCAGAAATTTATTTATTCCCAAATTTTTTGTTGTATTCTGAATAGTAAAGATTACAGCTATACTCCATCTGAGTTAAATAAAGCTATTTAATATTATAGCACTTTTTTGCATTTCTAAACAAAATTTTTGTGAAATAATTCAAACTAGACACTAATCTTAAAAAAAAGTCTATGTCCTTGTTATGCCAAAAAATGAAGTCATTTGGAGTATCAGTTTCAAATCCCACCATGAGAAATATTATGGATATATCTATATGATGAGAAGGAAATAATCTTTACTTATTACATTATTATTAAACAAGTATAAATTTTGCTACAACAAAGTTAGAAATGCCAAAAACACAGATTCATTGTGCTTGTCCTAAGATGCTTTGACTTAATAAATTGCTAGAGAAGAGAAATTGTTCAGAAATTTTATATGCGTATAATTTTAAATCTGATACAACTCAGAAAACTCTCTCTAAAATTGCCCAACAAAGCATCATTGGAAGAAACACTTTGATACTAAGAATATACCTCCATATTCTGAGCAAACGGGTCCTTTGGATCACACAGTGTCGAAGATATTCGATGGTTGCCACGGAAACATCGCTGACTTATATTCTGGGGCACTGGGAATGTCTGCCGAATGATAGTTAGCCTTCCAATTGACCTTCTTACAAGTTCTTGTACATCTACATCATTTATTTCCTGTAAGATAAGAAATGAAAGAATTAGAAATACTTTAATACAGTAACAGACACACAAAATCTATTAAGTTGTTATCTGGAAATGCTAAAGAATTGTTACTGTAATACACTTGCTTAATGCTTAGCCCTCATCCAAAATACAACATACATTCATTAAAATGATCACTCATTTGTATTTGCAGTCTGTGTTTAAATTATGTAAATGAATACTTAAATAATTCCAAATACAGCAACTGACTTAAATATACTTTCTTAATAAAAATTTATAATTTATTATGTTGAACACTAGAAAAATATATGTTGTCTATATGTCAAAAGGTCACAAAATAAGTTGTGATTATAATTCATTATTTATTAATAGATTTCAGGGTACTTTGAGTACCTAGAAAGATAGCTGCAAAATAGGAGTAACACATTTTGTTTTTTGCAATGAAAAATGAGGCTCTTGTATAAGGCAAGTAGAGTGAGCAAGAGGAGATATTATTTGCAAAGACTTTTCCCAATACTTTTTTAGAACTATCAGTGTTAACTCATACATTTCTCTAGGTTAAAAATAGATTAAAGAAAGTGCTCAATAAATGTTGAATAAATAAATTACTATGTAATTGTGGTCCTAATATAAAAATGAAAAAGTATTGATTAATACAGTGTGAACCAGGATGAGTGAATGAAGAAATCCAGTATTCTTGATCCAAATTAATGTTATTCTGTATGAGTGTTTGCTGAACTCAAAGGTGTTTATATAAACTTCCTTCTCCCCTGCCCTCCAATTCCAGACTTAAGTTGTAGAATTTAACTCAATCACAGATGTAGAAGCAATAAAAATAAAATATTTTTTATAATATACATCTGTTCTAATTGGAATTAGAATAAAAGTGATCTGAATAAATTTTAGTTTTAAGGCAGTCTTTACTAAACCAGTTTGTGCTTCATATTCTCCACTGGAAGCTTTTAAATCAATGAAGCTTTTGCAATGAACATATTATTAGTTTCAGTAAATTCTTATGGCAACAGAAATAAAAGATTTGACACAATATAAACTTTAGAATGCAGTGAGTATTTATCAGTTTGGGCTCAAAGAATTATTATAGAGTAAAGAAAGACAAAAAGACTATAGATGTAAGTTTTCTTCTTTACTGGACTAATCACAGAGTATTCTTCTTTTAGCATATATTAGCTTTAAAATTTATCCTTTCTTTATAATCGTTATGAAATATAGATTTTCTGAAAATAAAATAACACCTGCCATCAGCTATATCCAGGATAATATCCTGGATTTTTGGTTGATTAAGCCTTAACGTACCATAAAATAATGGTTTTCTCCGTTTAAAATGCTGTCTTTTCCCTTTAGTCTGTGTCATTTCACTGGCTGCTAAAATCTCTTTCGGACAAAAAGCAGGTCACTTTTTAATTTTCTGTCATCAACTCACAAAGAAGAATTATACAGTTTCTTTCAACATTATTTTTAGCCTTAACCTTAACAAGAAATATTTCAAAATTAATTAATATCACTATGCCCTGTATTTAATTCCATAGTGTGTAGATATTTTTAATTAAGGCAATGAAAATTGTACCACTTTCTCATAATATTAAGTAAACTGTGGTCTTTTTTTCTTTAGCAATACTAAGTCTTATCAAGCAGCATTATATCTACCTGACTCCAGCCTTGATGAACAATAGATCAGCACATTAGAATAAAAACTTACATTTATAAGTGCCCATTCTATGTTAGGCAAAATACTAAGATAAACGTTACCTTATTTTCTGCTAAAAACAACAAGATTCAGGTACTGTTATTCTCACTCTATAAATAAAGAATGGAGAGATTCCAAGCTCTTATTTCTTAATACTCTGTATTTACAGTATTAATTTATAAATGTCATCAAATAAGACACTCTATAATGTAATTAATTATATAAGAAGTCCATATTTCTTTATACAAATTATTTGGATCAATATTCATGAATGATAGCATTTGAAACTATAAAGATACATTATTTCAGCATATAATAGTTTGATGACTCTATAAGGAATGATAAAGTCATCTATTATGAATCAAAGTGTTCAAGAGGACTATTTCAAACTCACAAAAATAGGATGATTACCTTTTATAGATTCCAGAATCTGGAGTTCTTAGGTGTCTAAGCAACTAGAGTATATCTGAGGAAGTGTCAATTTGAATTGAATATATTTTGTCTACTATTATTTGAGGAAGGGAAAAGAAAGAAATTTTCTGGGAGAAAAAAAATCTGCCACTCTGAATGAAACTAACAGACAGTCTGTCTCAATAAATTCACTTGCAATTTTAGTTTTGACACATGATTTCAAAGATAGTTTGATAATGATATAAAACTTGATTAGGCAGCTATTTTATATTTACAGAACTTTATTTCTGCATTTCAAGATGTGCATTTAGAAGTGGTAGATGTAATGCTATATATGAACACTGAAAGCCAAGTGAATACTTAATCTACTAAGAGATCCTTTTAAATGAAAAATTCATAAGTAAACTTCTGTGTTACAATATTAAACTATTGTATAATCTATTAGAATCAATATTGTTCTAATGCACTGAATTTTAAAATGTTTAAACTATCTGATTTTTTTTAAGCATTCATGTGAAGAACTACTTCACCACTGACTTTCCCAGGCTCCCAGTACCATCAAACACATTTATGTCTATAACATATACAAAAAGTTCTTGAGTCTTAAAGCATGTAAAGAAGGTGAATTTAAAAACAATTTCTCTAGCCCTGGCTGGTGTAGCTCAGTGGATTGAGCGTGGGCTGGGAACCAAAGGGTCCCGGTTAGATTCCCAGTCAGGGCACGTGCCTGGGTTGCGGGCCAGGTCCCCAGTGAGGGCCATGTGAGAGGCAACCATACATTTCTGTTTCTCTCCCTCTCTTTCTCCCTCCCTTCCCCTCTCTCTAAAAATGAATGAATAAAATCTTTCAAAAAAATAAATAAAAACAATTTCTTTTTTATATTCTTTACGTGAATGAGTATGTTTATGAAAGAGGAATTAATATTACAATAAAAATGGACAAATATGCCCTCGCTGGTGTAGCTCAGTAGATTGAGCACAGGCTGAGAACCAAAGGGTCGCTGGTTCGATTCCCAGTCAGGGCACATGCCTGGGTTGCAGGCCAGGTCCCCAGTAGGGGCCACGTGAGAGGCAACCACACATTGATATTTCTCTCCCTCTCTTTCTCTCTCCCTTCCCTGCTCTCTAAAAATAAATAAAATATTTTAAAAAATGAACAAATATGTTTTAGTACACCTCATTTTTTTTCTTTTACTTCTCTAGGAGCAAGGCATACACTCTTTTTTCCCCCTCAAAAATAATGTACGTGGATAATCAAAAAATATTAAGAATCAAGTCAATATATCCAAGAAAATTTTACTGTTGACTTCGCTGTGTTCATTTAATATAGGGTGAACCCTGGACTGCGTAAGAGTGAAAGAAGAGGAAAGTTAAAGTATCTATCTGGTAGGAATACAACTCCACTCAGGAACAGCCACTTCTGAGAACAGATATTTCAGAAAAATCAGATTGATCCTGAGTCTTTGTAAGATATCAGCTTTAGGTTTAAATCAATAGAATCCCAGGGAAGGAAAACCTCTCAAAATCCAAAATATCAGATTCTAACATTATACACACACACTATTGAGTTGACCTCACATTTGTTTGTTGTTTTCAGTAAGATGGCACTAGTAGCACTTAGTTGTCTTTAACGTCATTCAAAACAATTTTGTTAGATTGTATTGTGACAGCTGTTACTTCAGCATGTATTTTAAAAAAAACTTGTCAAAGTTGGTGAACTTTTGTGTAGCCATTTTAATATTGAAGATGGAATAAAACACGCAATATTTTGACATATCATGCTTTACTGTTTCAAGAAAGGTAAAAACACACTGAAACGTGAAAAAAAGATTTGCGCCATAGATGGAGAAGGTGCTGGGAATGACTGGATGTGTCATAAGTTTTGCACTGGAGATTTCTCACTAGGCGACCTCCCTGGTCGGGCAGAGCAGTTGAAGTTGATAGCGATCAAATCGATGCATTGATTGAGAACACCAATGTTATACCACGCAGAAGATAGCCAACATACCCAAAGTATCCAAATCATTGACGTTATTAGTGAAAATGAAACATGTCTTTTAGCTTATGGAAAAAACTAAACGGGCTTTTTGGCCAACCCAACATTTCAGAGAAGGAATCCCTCCTTCCCACACGCCTTTACCACTTCTCATCTAGCAGAGTTTCTCGTCCACAGTAGGTACCCAAGAAAATACTGAATGAATGAGTGGCAAGTTTTCACCCAACTATCTTCTAAAGATAGATACCTGAAATTTTAAGTCTAGACCCTGGGATACTTTAAAAACTTTAACAATTCTGAATAAAGCAGATTTTAATAATGATATTAAGCAGTGTGCCTACTACGCGGTACGGTTTTAAAAGATTATGCATGTTGTTGTTGTTTTTGCTAATATGTTTATCTTCTTCATGCTTTAGCAAAGATGATCCTTTGATACTTCCATAAAATTTAACATCAGTGTGAAATAATGACACCAACATTATGTGGGAGTGTGGAACAAACCCTGCTGTGAGCTGCACACCAGCAGGAAGGAGAGCAGAATGACAACTCTCTGCTTGACAGATTAGTAGTGAGCAGTTCAATTAATCACTAAAGTAGAAAAAAGGAAAAACATCCATTATATATACAAGCCTTTTAAATCTCGACAACAACAACTTTTCCTTAACAGCAGAACTCAGCAGTGATGACCAGAGGATAGTGACTCAAACAATTTAAATAAGACATCAGGGCACCAAAGATCAGGTTCAGCGTTATCAGGGATAATGTGCATTACACTTCTTGCAGCTCTAAAAAGTGTGTACCTTTCTGTCTAAATTTTGAACTTTTGTAAAACGTAAAGTGCTAGGATATCTGCTCAGGACCCTGAAGGAATGACAATACTTACATGGAAAAGCTGTTCTGAGCTGGATCCAATGATTGTTGGGGGAAGATAAATACCATTATCAACTACTAACATGTGATTGATTATACCCTATGAGCTAGCACATGTAATGCAAATGAAAAAATATATTGTTTTCAAATTTCTACATCAGTTTTTATCATGATCTACAATGCCAACTTTGATTTATAGTCTCTCTCTAAAAAATTATTGATGTAATAAGATTAAATAAATGTTTGCAATCCATTTTAATATTAGCAGTAAAATAGTAGTTACACAAACCAAACTACACAGCATATTTTTCATGTTCAATCAAAATGGGCATTTGTGCCCTGGCCAGGTGGATCAGTTGGAACATGGTCCATGCAACAAAAAGGTCGTGGGTTCAGTTCCCAGCCAGGGCACATACCTAGTTTGCGTGTTCAATCCCTGGTGGGGGAGGCAACCAATTGATGTTTCCCTCTCTCTCTCTCTCTCTTTCTCTCTCAAATCAATAAACATCCTCAGGTGAGGATTGAAAAATAAAAAATAAATATAAAAAACGGACATTTGCATATTGTTCGGGTTTACTGTTGTTGTTAATTTTAGAGTTTATTAGCTTTCTAGAAAATTTGAGGAATCCGTGTTTTTTCTTTTATGGACACTGGGGTAAATTATGATTCATCCACTATAAATGTGTATACACAAGGCTGTGAATGAAGTCAAGGCAGTGAGGGCCGAGTTTTCTGAGGCATATTTCAAAGAGAATGAGGTGGCTGAATGAAATCATGTGGGAGTGAAAGTGCTGACTGCAGACAGACTGACAATTTGGGGTGGAGGGAAGAAAACATGTTTAATCTCTGAGTTTTAACCTAGTACAGATAAAAATAATAACCTATATATACAGTGCGGGCTGTGAACATCAGGGTTTTCAAAAACTAGGTCGTATTGACCTGTCTAAAGAAAGGACACCATTGCTCAAGGACTAGTAATAGCGATGTGGATAAAAAGAGATTAGGAAGTTCAGAAACGGTAAAGAAGAGATACGAATAGTTATGACGGTAGAAAAACCAAGTGTAAGGGTGCAGAAAAATAATTGAGTTTCTCTGTACTGTCTTCTATACTTCTAACATTCATTGAGTTATTTGCGGATTAGATTACTTTGTTTGTGTGGATGTTTTACTGGCAAAATAGTGGCTCAGCTATGGGACCTCACTTTAAAGACAGTATTTGCCCCCCTAAGATCTTATGTGATAAAATTTAATGGTAACTTCAACAAAATGAGCCATAATGTTTATGAAAGATATACTAACTTTTATTATTATGTAAAATACAAACTGTTATTATTTTTCCACGATATTCACTACCAATGAAAGACATGCTAGTCTATTCAGTTGGACTTAATCTGTACAACGTGGAGTGATTCCTGCCGCGGTACAAATGGACACATACGCGGTTGATGGATGACCACTGTTGTCCTGGGAGCTTTACATGGCTCACAGTTTTAATACTTGGTATAGTTCTAGAAATTCAAGTGGATATGGAAAAAATCATTAATTCAGGGGTCCCTTCTTCAATCTTATCAAAGAATAGAAAAGAATGGGGATTTCTGTTTAACAATTACAAGTGTTAACAATCTATGTGTCTGAGGCGGCAATGACTCACTTTTTTTCCCTAGCCAACTCGATAGAAACGAACAAGTAAAATGACTCCAAGGTGTTTCCCATTGGGAAATCAGTCTGATCTATTTCCCCACTAGAAGGTGGGTGTGGGATTGTGACTGGAGAGTAAGAAGATGGGAAAATTCCTGGGCAAGTGGAATGGGGAAACAAGGCCTAACAGTTTGCTCAACTTACAGCCAGCTGGTGAAGCAAAAGACATTGTCTGCCCTAACCAAGGACACTTGAGAGCTAAAGGGTTATACCTCTCCTCCCCAATCAAAGAACACTTAGCTTAAATCTCCCTGGTCTGGGAACTAGAGAACAGAGACCCAGTTAATGTCATGTGTGCCAGCTAAACCCAAGGACAGATGAGGTCAGCAGAACAAATAACAAAAACCCCATTAAAACCAGACAGACCCAAGACAAAAGTAAACCATTAGAGCAGACCAAAGAATACTCCCCAAACCCCATTTGTGCTCATTTTGACACATCAGCATATTAAAATGCACCTGAAAAGCTGATGAATACTCTGCTGAAACCCTCCCCTAAGACTCTTACTCACAGAAAAAAGATGAAAGCCCTCAGAACAAAGACTCACTGCGGGGCTCCCTCTAGAGCACGTTCGAGCCCCTTCCTGAGCATGAACTTTTTACTTCCTCCTAAACTTGAAGCCTCCCTTTTTCTCTGACTTCCCGGTGAGCTAACAGCAGCCCTACCTTGGCTCATTCCTTTCCTGTAACATTTCTAGGGAGCCAAAGCAGAGCACTGCCTTGGCTCTCTCCTGTAGAAAGAAGGAAGGAGTCCTACCCTAAATCCTTCCTTTGTTTCACCGTCCCCAGCTTCAGTACAGGCACTCTCAAAATCTCCTGGACTCATGTTGTGAAATCTTTCCTACGTGAAGTCAAGAACCCACACACTAGAGGCCAGCCTGAGGCAGACCTGCTCCAGGCTGGTTCCTGTCTGAAATCAAGATAAAAACATGGACTTAGGAGGATTCTCTTCTTTTTTTTTATAATAGTATTCTAGAAAATAATTAAATTAAGAAAACATATTAAAATAAGTGGCTCCTATAAGATTAAAGTTGAGGTAGCAGAAATTTAAAATATACAATCTATAAAGAGAATTAATAAAAAAAGCAAACTAAAGTTTTAGACTGCAAGAGATTGTTTTAAATCTCATTATAACCACTTAATAGTTGTATAATATTTGGCAAACTTTTCAATTTCTTTGAACCTTAGATTCCTTGCAGAAAAACAGAAGTGAAAATATCTAACTTGAAAAGTTATCCTGCAAGTTTGCTCAGTTTCCCTTCCCCTTTCCTCTGACCTGATATTTAGTCGTTCTAGATGGAAATTAATAGGTATTAGAAAATTAGAAGTTATCACAATGTCATTGAAAAGCAGGCCTCACACATACACCTGTGGGGATCTCAGAAAAAAAACAGATCTTGATTTAAAATGAAAAGACAATAATAAATCATAAAGTTTGGCCAACCAAAACAGGCTTGTAAGATATTTCCAGTATTTTTCCACTGAGCTAAAAAGAACCATGGCGTAGGAAAAACAACTTGGAACTAGAAATCATTTTTCATTTCTCTATGTAAAAATCATTTTTCATTTTTCTCTGTAAAATCATTTACTCTCTATGAACTTCAGTCCCTCAGTGCCTCATGAAATGATATTTCATATTCAGCAAAATAATCTGTGAGAAAGTGATCTTTGAACTTAAATGTGCTATGATCACGATTGCAGTTCCATTTATTGAGGCACTGTGTTAAGATTACTAAATATTATCTCATTTAATTTGTATTGTGAACTTGTAACATAAATGTTATTATAGTTACGGTACAAGTGGGAAACCTGAGGAACAGGGTGATTATATTTTATATCCAAAACAATACCGCTAACCAATGTTAGAGTCAGTATTGATCTGATCATGCTCACGGGAAAACCAGAACTCTTACTCAGAATGCTATTTTCCCCTTGAAACAAAATTTATTATTCTATAATTCAGTAGTACCCAGTTATAAATAATACATTATTTTTATTCATAAGTAATAGATTTGATTGAATGCTAGGTTTTGTTGTGGACAAATCCACATGATCTCATTATTTGCCCATGACTGATCTGCTCATTGTCCTTTCGGATTCTGACTGGCAGGTGATAATAGAAAACATATTTCACGAGGCTCTCATATTGCAGTGTACTTTTAATCCTATGTATTGTCTTTATGAAAGTCAAAAATTTTCACGAGGATTTGACAAGTTGTTGAATTTTAAAACAGTTGTGTTCCTTTATGAAAAAAATCTGTTCCTGTTTATTCACATTCATAAGCTGAACTGCTTACGGGGAGGTGGATATAAAAAGTTCTAGAAACAACATTAAAATATAAATGGAATACAAGCACGCCACTGGGAGGAATTCACTTTGCTTACAAAGAGGAACTGTACTTTTTATAAAGATGATCTTCCGAAGCAGGCAGTGTCTTCCAGCGGAAAAGGCTAAAAAATACTCAGTGGGGAAGATATTCTTCATTTATTTTAGTCATACAAAGCTCTTTATAATTTAAAAAAAAAACTCCTTATCCTATTTTTATTTAACAGAATCCACTCAGTGAGCTGAACATTTACTTTGTGTTCTGTATTTGCTTGGAAATGCAAGGCCACAGGACATGCTGTGACTACACGTGAAAAACAGGACCCAGAGCTGACAAGAAGGTTTAGCTGGTTTTACCTCATTTATAATGATCCAGTGACAGTCAAACGCAACCAAATTAGTCTCCACCACCTAGAACAGAAAACAAACCAGCTATTAGTCAGTATTAATTATGGAAAATAAACCAAACTAAATGGATACACTTTGTAAAAAAACAAAACAGAAGAAGAAGAATCACATATTGGAAAGATCATTATTCAATTGAAGGTGTAAAACTGTTAGCAAAGCACTAACGGCTCAAGCGTTTGTGTTTGATGTGTAGCGGCATTACAGACTTCCTAAGTTTGAACATGGGATTCCGTTAAAGGCTAGACAAACACAGGTTTCAACTACAAAAATAATATAATGATACCGTATAGTGATTTAACTAAGAGTGGAATTCAAATCACATTTCCTATTCTAAATAACCTTTGATAGCATTCTGTTATCCACCTAATAAATATCTAAGAACATGTCCCTCTATAATCTAGTTTAACATTTTTATCTCCTAATAGTTCCCTGTGTATATGCTTGCCATTGTCTTGATAACATAAACTGCTGTATGTTCTGAAAAGCTTTGTGTATGTATTTTAAGGACATCCATTTGTTAAATTATCTGAATGTAAAGACCAAAAGTGATAAACATTATATTAGCATTGAGTCACGGGTGGGTAATTTCAGTAGCTTTCAAATTTCTAATAACATGAAAAGAAATAAAACAAATGTAAAGGGAAAAACAAATAATATATTGGAAACAATGTTGGCTGACTAACTTTGGATGAATTGATTCTAAATGATCTTTGGCTTAGGCCAAAAAAGTCAGCCTGGAGTGTGCGTGTGTGCGTGTGTGTGTGTATGTGTGTGTGTGTTAAAGGTAGTTTTTGTGTGGGAGTTTCCATTCTAGCCAATCGTATCATACATATTCTAAGACATGTCCTTATCATCCACACCATGGGCATATAGGCATATAATGGACAAGACTGTTTTGTAAGTAATTATTCCATTATTTTCTGCAACAATAGCCAAAATGGGGTTTTAGATAAAGATGCTTTCTAACAAATAGCAAGGAATTTTAGGAAGTATGAATTGCATTTTGGTGGTTAGTCTTTATCCTACTGAGAAAATGCCTACTGGAAGATGTATTCAATCACAAGAAGTATAAATGCAAATATATTTCTTACGTGATACATGCTTTCTCAAATATATGATTATTTGCAGAAACTTTGTTTTTTAAATTTTGGTATGAATTTTATATCATTTCAATATGCATCACGTTGTTCCCTATGATATTATTGAGATGTATAGATAATATACTATCATAGAAGTGAGGATACGTTATTTATTCTAGTCATACCATTACATCATTTTTGAAATATACACATGCTCCACTTATGTGTGAAACAATGTAGAAAGCATGGTTCATGGAAATTTTCAGTTTTAGCTAAAAAAAAATCACTTTATACCAGTAACTGCAGCCCTTATTTCTAATTTTATGTTTATTTTTCTTTGTTGCAATGACAAAAAATATAAAAAATCATTAGTAATTTATTAGCAATAAATAGTGTTAAAAATATAATGAGAATTCCATAAGAACTTAAAGGAATATACAACAAAGACTCAAATACAAGAAAAGTAGTTCTCTGGATAAAATGAAGAGAAATCAGTTATAGATAAAAAAAATGACTGAAATATGAAAATAGGAAAAATTCAGAGAAAAGAGTAATGAAAGCCAAGATCTAGATCAAAAATATTTCTGAAGCAGTATTAGTAGCAGAGTGAAGAGATGACTCAATTTAGTTTAAATTGTTTCTATATGGGTAATCTGTACCATGTGGCCTTATTAAGCAAAATTATGACAATGGGAACGTTGCCTTCACCTGTAAACTTAAGTAAAAAGCTGTTTGGGGAACAGCATTTATGAAATCAGTGTAAGGTAAGAGTTACAATGGGAACTTATTGATAATTTTTCTAGACCATAAAACTTATCTTTCACTTTCTCTTTTTTGAAATGAACTGTCCAACAAACACGTGGATAGTATAGAGTCACAGGTTCAACCTATCCCATCTAAGGCCCGGATTCTACTCACTTGACCACCCTGCTTTGCTTACAGCCAGCAGGGAAATTACCTCCCCTCACTCCTGTCTTTGGTTTTCCTCATGAGTGCTAAAATATGAGACATTTAGCAGTATAAATTTGAAACAAGGAAAAACATTAGCACATTACAGCATTAAAAAATAAACCCTTTATCACAATAGCACAAGCTCGTGGCGCAGACCCACGCCCCGCTCTCCGGGGCGGGGTCTCTCCAACCCTGAAATAAACCTCCACCCTGTGGAGACATTATTGCATTTTGGGCCAACTTGCGAGAATAACTTAGCCTATCTTACCTAATGTAATCCTTTGCTATTAATGTCAGCTATGAAATTTTTCTAACCTTGATAAATTTTAATAAACATACTCATTAGAGAAATTTTAAATTATGGGATTTAATAGAGGTGTGATTTCAAACCCATGCAATAGTTGTTGGCCTTTTCATGAATAGCAAATTTTCACGACTTTTTTTTCATATGCCCATTTTTCTTTGGGGAAGGAAAGCAAATTATACTGGCAAGGTATTTAAAAATGAAAAGTTAGACCTGTTCTCCCCTTAATTATATACCAAAATACACAGGTATAAACCACTAAAACCCATGTGTTAGTGTGACACCATGTTTATAAGAAGCTTTGAAATAGTTTATTGCTATGCTATACGCAGAAAGTTAATGCTTGTATTCATTATCTGAGGCACTTGTCCACCAAAAGAGCAATATAATTTTCTCAGGTCTAGGTAACATCTTCATGCGTAACCAGTGAGGTGGCATGAATTCTCTGAATCTTTATAATTGAATGCTGCCACAAGTGAGCGATGTGAAAAGGCCATAATTAAAAATGTAACTGGCATCTGCTATGAAAGGAGCATTTAGTAAGGGCCATTCAGAAATGGCAGGGAGTTCAATAGCCTACACCTCGGAAACCCAGTAGGTTTTGAGTTCCGTCACTTACATGACTGACGTAGGTATAGGCATGCATATACTCTCCTATACATACACACCCACGCCTGTATTAGTCATACGGTGTACTACCGGTTATACATAAAGTGGCATGCGGAGATATATATGTATGTCAGAGATGTAAAATTACAGTAGAATTAAAAGAAATGATACAAAAGAGTAATAATGTTTATTCTTTTCACATAGCAAATTGAGCTAATAGACATTTTTAAGAGAGTCTTATTTACATGAAAAAATCCCAGCTACTTGTGTAGATAACAAAGTTCAACTATGTGAATCCCAAATCAATACATCTGTTAAGTTTTACATTTTTTAGTAATCTTAACCCCTTTCCACTTGATATACTTCAGTCTAAGTAATGCCTTATTGAACTAGAGGTACTACTAACTTGAAGAACTAAATTACTTTTGAATAAAGAATTAAGAAGTGATTATAAGACATCTAGAATTTTTTAAACCATATATTTACCTCCACAGTTATGTTAGAATTCAAAGCAGGAAAATTGTTTCCTTTCTCCATCTTCCTCCCCTAAGTAGCATCTCGTATGCCAGCGGTAGATGCATTTGAAGCCAAAGAAAGGGATTAAACAACTTGAAATTTTCCTTTTTTCCCCCAGTGGGCACCTATTCTGTGTCTAAGCACATCATTGTTATAGTTGTTTGGTCCCAATCTGTGAACTCTTATAAAGGTTCAGCAAGTTAGTAAACAGTAATTGTACTTTTTAACCTAAAAAAGTTTTTTAAATGTAGTTTGCTATGAAATATTGAAGGTCCTAAAAATAATATATATTTTATTACTATAATGACAAGAAACATTGCCCAAAACATCACATCATGCTTGGGCTGTTAAAAGAAAGTAGCAAGTCAGTACGGAAAAAAAAAACACAGCTATCCAATGGGGACTGTACTATGTTTGGTTATCAAAATAGCAGGAAGAAAGAGAGTGTGAATTTTCTTGGTAATTTGTTTATCTCTCCTTCTTATTTCATGTTTTACTCTTATTACATGGGTATATATTAGTAATTACTGATTAGTAACAGACCATGCTCATCCATGTTGAGTTGCTACCATATTGGTATACAGTAATGTAGTTACAACAAATGAGATTACCCACCTCCAAGAAGCTGAGCTTCCTTTAGGGGAATGGGCAAAAAAGGAGGGGAAAATCAAGTCTTGTCAGGAAGACAAGCGGTATGTAAGGACAGATCATCTGTTCCTGGCAAGAAATTTAGAACTTCTGAATCTTTAGAAAAGCCCAACGATTTGTCACCATGTCTTCCATCATTTGTTCTCAAATCTTTAGATTTGCTAAATAGAAGACAATCTGAAGCAAAGAAACTGCCAAAGCATGTACTTCACTGGTAATGACGTGGAACGGTTCCTCCAAGCACAGAGGACAATTTAATTGACTAAACAATAAAGAGCAACATGCTGTTCTTCACTCAACCTTGTGGCTTAACTAAATTAAGTTTGGTCCCTTTGTAGGATAGACTAAATATCACATATTTATGCACAGGTTTCCAGTGCTCTGTGCACCTGCAGCAGCAATGAAATCAGGTGTTTGCTTCCTGCCTCTGCCCATTCCAAATTGCCAGGTGGAAAGCTATGGGTCCCATGCTTGGGAAAGGACATCAGCAGTTATTCTGATGCAACTAGCCAGAGAAATAGTAAAGGCTACTCCCCTCCTGTCTCCTCATCTACTGTAATACTATAGTTTACATCATCAGCATTTCTATAACTATTCTTCAGAAAACTACTTCTGTTAACATTGGTAAGCATTCTGTAGCCAAATAGATTTAGAAATGCCAGGTTAATCAAAGTTAGGTAGATATCATTACTGCCTTACTCTTTGAAGTTTTACTAGGTGAGCATCAATATCAAACTATAATTAACACAAAAGTAATATTAATATGAATTATTATTTCATTTATTATTTTGGGACAAATTGTTATCAGACCTATGTGCTGGAGCTCCAAAGCCAGTGCCTCTATTTTCTAACGGTAGGACTTTGAACAAGTGGCTAATCCTGTGAGCCTCAGTTTTGTCCTGTGTCACTAGGGTTAACGAAAGTGCCCACATGCGAGAATCATAACAAAGAACGAAGGCAGTAATGGCACACTGCAAATTCTCAATAAATGCCAACTCCTTATATTAACGAGTGTACTTCACGGAGCTCCAGGGAAACATACTTGGAATGTAGCATATTCCAAATGGATTTGACCATGAAAAATATTTTTCTCATTATAATCTTATGGGATTGGTACTGTTTAGGAAATGTAGACTAGAATCAATGTTAATTTAGTCACACATCCCTTAAAGTTCTAAAATTTTAGTAAAGCACTTTGAAGAGTTTTATAATTTTAAAATCATGGTCTTACAATAATCCTACAGAGAGTGTAATTTTCCACAAAACAAGAACAAATGTTGAATTACCATATTTTATGTAAAACCCAAATGCATATGTAATAGTTCTGACCAAATAGTGATAGTAGTTCTTTTCTTTTACTCTTTTTTCTTCCTTTCTAATGAAACAAAACAAGTCCAAACCAAACCAAACCACTCTGTTCTTCTCCAACAAAGTATAGGAAGGGAGCATATCCTGTACAGAGCTTATAATGCATAGATTTTAGCAAGAGATCAATGGGCTCACAGCAGAAACTCCACACCCACTTGCCTGAGTGTCACATATGGCTAAACTGGTGCCACAGAGTTCCGCTTTAAACAACCACCACCACCCAAATGCAATTAATTACTACACTTCTCAGAAATGCAGTAACAACAACACACTCCAGCCTTCTTAAGGTATAATAAAGATCACGTGATTCCAGCAATTGCTTTTTCTTGTTTGTTTATTTAGCTGTTTTGTTTTATTTGTTGTTGTTGTTGTTGTTTTTTCTTCTCACTAGAACTGAAGCCACAGTATAAGGGGACAGTGGAGTTTTGAGTAGATTCTGTTTTTAAATCCCAAGTATGTCCAGCAGATGGCATCAGTAATCCCTCACGCTGATATTAGGCAGCCTGGGGATATTCTGAAACAACTGTCTTGTTGCATTCCCCTGGAGCTCAGCATGGATCCCCCACTCTCTTCTGTTCTTATCCAAGCAGGCACTATCTGCCATCCCACTCAGTGCTTTTTTGCTTTAGAATCTGCACTCTAATCTACCAGCTGGAAGACCACAAATACACTTTCATCCAAATCCTCTTGCCATTACTGCCAAAGTTATTTCATAAACGGATATGCTGGAATTATTGGTACTGCTGTGCGGTTGGGTCTTCCCACACCCCCTGAGAGATGGACATGTGCCACCACTGAGAACTGGCCAACAATATGCAACCTGCTCTGCTTCTTAATGTGGAAAGATGGGCACTGATGTGGGCAAAGAGACTGCGTCCACTGTATGGCATAGACCAACACTCCTGTGTTCTACATTATTATGGAACGGAGATTGAACAGTGATTAAAAGTGAACTTAGGATTTCAATACTTTGCCTGAAGAAGATTTAAATAAAATGTTAACAATTATTTTTAGTGCAGGGAATGCTGTTACTGTTACTTTAGTGCTGTTACTGTTTTAATTCTTTGTGAGTCTCTGCTTGTATTGGGGTCCTTTCAGACGTCTGCCGTAGTGATTAGAGGCCCTAATCCCAGAACAATTACAGAAAGTAGTGTTTGTTGAAGGATCACTCATCCCTTGCTTTACCTGTTTTTCATGTTCTAATACGTTAACTTTTTTGCACAGCTGGGTGTTGTATTAAAATATTTATTTTATTTATTTTTTAATAGCTAAATAACACTTGGCAGAGTAAATTAATTCTTAAGAATAAGTGACAAGCAAATGAGTATGAGCTCTTACTTAGAGTTTGATCAGGATTTAAAATCATGATTTGGGGGCACATTGGCACTTAATTGCTAAGATTTATGAACTAATGCTTTCTTGTTAAATTAAAGCCAATAAAGGGAGGGAAAAACCCTTTTCTTATAGTGAAGTCCACTGATCACATCAAAATGCAACATACAGGCCCTTCGCACTTATGAACTTTCATGCCTTTGCTTTGTTTCTTTTGATGTCTTCTCTGTCCTTTCGCCTCAGCAAAGTGTTTCTCAAAATTTAAAGACTGAAGCAAATGTCAAATATTTTACCTCCTTAATCCAAGCAGTATTGTCCCGGCTCTTATGCTCATCTAACACAGTGAGGAAACCTTTATTCCAGCCTTAATTAAATTGGGTGTAATTATGTCACTGGCTGAGGGCCATGTTGGTTCCCTCTCCCCTTATTTCCTCTGATACAGCTGGACTGCCTTTCTTGCTGGTCCCCCCACACCCACTTTTGCCCTTCCTTCGCCTTCTGAATTGCTCTTCCACCCGGGACGCTCACAGAGCCCCTCCTTCATTTCATTTAGGTCTCTGCATACATGTCGCTTCATCAGGCATGACTTCTATGACCACCTATCCTTGCTCCCCCATACACTCATCCACATGAGACAAACACACACACATACAAGTATTTACTCTTTCTTTCTGTGTACTAGGGTATAAGCTTCCCAGAAAAATTATATTTTTAATCACTCTTCTGTAACCTTAAAATACGTAATCAGTGACATATAGTAGGGTTTCAGTAAAATTTGTTGCTGGGCACAGGGATTTTCTCTAAATGTTTGTTTGTAGAAAAAGGTAACTGTACAGCCCAAACGAATGTCTGTGCAACTGTGCACACCCCTCCCTCCCCTAGGACTACACCACATGGTGAACCTGAGTTGGAAGAAGTCATCAGATGGAATTGAAGTTTTAAAAATTAAATAAATAACCAGAAAATGACTCAACTGCATTTTCTCAATTGAGGAAATCTTGATTATTTATGTGCTAATTAATATAGAAGTAGCATATTCAAGAGCTCCAAAGTCAAATACCTCAGAATTTGGACACTCTGATATTGTAGAAAAAACATATTTTTTTAGAGTGACTGGGCTTAGGTTCAAATGCCAGCTCTATCGACAGTCAGGCCCGCTGCTCACTCTGCATCGCAGTTCCCTGACTATCGGAACAGTGCTTTTTTCACAGCTGTATAGTGAGGGCTAAACAATGGATGTATCTAAAGCACCTTTAACATTACAAGTGTTCAAAATGCTCATCTCTCTTCTCCGACAACCCTGTCTCCCATCTTCACTCAATTTGTGGCAGTATCTTTTGACAGTACTCATAAATGACTATGAACACATTTGTTCAATTCAATAAATATTTTATTGAATGCTATTTACAGTATATCAATAATATCATAAAAGCTAATATTTATTGAGTGCCAGTGAAACTTACTACGTGCCAGGCACTATGTACTTTCATATGTATAACTTATTTAATGCTCACAATATCCTTACGATATGAGTACTACATTTATATCTACCTTGTATGTAAAGAAATGGAAGTAACTCACCCAAATCACAAAGCCCAGGATGGAAACTAGAATCAATAACTAATAAAGATCCTTCCTACATAATGTTTTCATAGCCCTTTTTCTCCAAGTTTCATAAACTATTATGCTTTCTTCAAAATTAATTACTGTTAAACAAGATATTGTAGAGCATTGTATAGTATATGCTGGCATTTTGTGTATTTGAATTCTATTACGTAAATTATTTGTGTCTACTATATACCTCTGAGAGAGAGCGAGAATGAATCTTGAAGCATCTGAGAAATGTAGGCAACATCATCCACCATTCTACTCCATGACCATTAGTTTTGAAGTGGTGTTAGAAAAACGTGCTTTCTTTTACAGTGAGTCTTAGTTCCCATGTTCTTTTTTTTTTTTTTAAGATTTTATCATAACCAACAAAAGCAGAAAGCAAGCAAAACATAATCAGAGACGCTGAAATTAAGAACAGTCTAACAATAGCCAGGGGAGAGGGGGGAGGGGACAATGGGGAGAAGAGTTTTCAGGAATCACTGTAGAGGACACATGGACAGAACCAAGGGGGAGGAGGGAGG